>CACRXP010001469.1:0-37774 GCA_902702965.1 Spirometra erinaceieuropaei | reverse complement strand
TCTGTGTTTATGTGCGGTTATTGATTGGAGTCGGATTCAATGGCTCCTCAGTTTGACTTTTACGGCACTCTCGCCTGCGGGAGATTCTGACCACCCTCCGGGAAAGCCTAAAATACGCTGTTGAGAGCAGGTCGTGTGTGCTGCTCGTATAAGGGCTGTTCACTTACGCCGACCACCGCGTTCACTCCCACCTTCGGTTGCCTTTACATTGTCTTGACGTGGGAGCCTGGTGCGTGAGGCGAGAGATAGAGAGAGTATAGTAGGCGCTGCGACAGTCTGCGCCGTTGTAAACAAATTTACAGTAGGTGGGCTAACTTATGAAATGTTAACCGAAATATCCACCCTTTCAAAAAGATCACTTAATTAGGGTTGTGACACTAATCGCAGTGCAGTATAATTCTATAAAAATTCAGTTACCACAGGATGCTGGCTTTTGAAAAAACTTCTTTCCGGCTACATGCAATAACCAAATTTTGCGAAAAATGACTACTCATGTAGCATGCACTTTCCTCATTGATTTTCGATGCACTAACGAATTCGATTATATTTCACGGAAAAAATGCATAACAATATTCATTCTTTTAATCGTTCGGTAGGCAATAACGAAGGAAGGGTACTATTCGGTTTTGAAAACTTTTCCAATCTCCGAATAAATTCGAACACGACCCACCGTTACACCTACATTCAAGGTTTCCAGTCTGCAAGCCGCATATTCTCCGCGTACGGAAAACCATACACTTCTCCACGGTATTGAAATGAGACCATTTGGAGCTCATAAAATTTAGCAGTGAATCGGAGCCATGTTGTTAACTTTACAAGCCATATTCGTACATGCAAAGGCACGGCGTTTTATGAACGGCCATTTCACGGCATTAAAAATCTCACACTTAGAAATTTATTTAAAACCGAATTATACCCTTCCTTCGAGAACGAAGTTAGAAGAAAACGTACTTTTCCACGAAATGAGTATAAGAATGAATAGTTTATGCATGTTTTTCATGAAATATAATTGAATGTTTAAGAGCATCGAAAATCAGTGAGAAAAATGCATGCTACATAGCTAGTCATTTCTTTTGTAGAGGACGGGTGTTGCATGCAACCGGAAAGAAGTTCTTTTGAAAGCCAACATCCTGTGGTAACTGGATTATTATATAATTGTGCTGCATTGCGGTGAATGTCACAATCCTAATTAATTAATTAAGCTTTTCGAGACAAAACTCATTTCGGAATTTCGGTTGACATTTCATGAGTTAGCCCACCAAGTCACAGGTGTTACGCCCACTGTTCGAAGCCCACGGTGGATGTCATCGCCTACGACGGTCAGTCTGCCATCCAAATCAGAGATGAAGTTCTTTGAGACCTGAAGACTCCCCAGACGAGGCTCGTGTTGGCTTCAACATAACTAAGAGAGACCGCATGTTTCTAATAAAAATCTGCACTTTATCAAGTGGAGCAGACTGAAGCCGTGCACTTTTACACCTTTTGGCTTATGGCCTTTCTAGTTGCGTGGCCTGAGAGCAGCATGAATTTCAAATGTCAGTGAAAAAGTACATAGTTGAGCAAGCCAGGTCGAAGTGCTCGAAGAAGATAGTTAGATGACTTCCAAACCCATTTGATATATGGATGGGACCCTACTCCATAAAGTGAGGTCGGAAAATGAAGCCTTCTAAGGGGAGGGGGAGCTGGCGCGAACACTTACCACTACCAATTCTGACGACAAAGCGAGTTCTAAGTCATAGATGAGTTGAAGAAGATGTAGAAGAAGTGAGGGAAAGGGGTGCGATTTTGGAACGAGAATTTGCCTGGCCTGAGGTTTCGAGAGAGAATCTGAAACAACAGACGGTTAAAATTTGTGCACGACTTACTTATTTTATTCATTATTGACGCAACTATGAAAAGCTCGGTGCCTCGATAGGATTCCGACCCATGACAGCAGGGAAGTCTTTGGTGCAGGTATTAGAACAGCCAACGCTCTAGACACCTGAGCTACGAGACCCCGCCGGACGACATGAGTTTAATCATATTTAGCTCAAGTTTACCCGCCCAACCTACTGAAACGTCTAGATCCACCAAATCTGGCGCAGAATGCTGACTGCTTAAGCAAGATTTCCAAAGTAATATACCTGGGTTCCACCAGATGAATAACAGGCTCACGTAATTCATCATGCACAGTTGCCACAGAGGCGCCGAGATTTTCACAGTTTGTTCAATATCATCTATTCAAAATCAGCCAAAACATGTATGAATTATGTGAACCTGGTAGACAACAGGTGAGCTGTAGATTAAATACCTAAGGAATCTTGCTTGTCAGTCAGCTTGCTATGCCAGATTTGGTGGACCAAGAGGGTGCAGCAGGTTGAGCGGGTAAACTTGACAAAAGTGTAATTAAACTCGCGTCGTCCAGTGGGGCCTCGTAGAGCGTTGAATATACTTAGGCCTTCCCTTTATTTCGTGGGTTCGAATCCTACCGAGACACCGAGTTAGGTCAAAAGTGAATTAGTTCAAATCTGCCACGACACCCATGACTTTAAGAAAGAGGCACGATCCCTGGGACAGGAGCTTTATTGGCCTGCCGTTTCGGATTTCTGCTCAAACCCATCATCAGAAATCAAAGTAGATACATGTATACGTGACCTTCATTCCGCCTTACACTCACTGTCAACTGGTTGCGCGAATCACGCCTGACTTCGCACCGGTCTGGCGAGACCCTGAACCCATTAAATACTACGCCCTTCGTTAATTGGTTCTAGGTCGACAAGGCCTAGATGCATGCACGAACTTCGCCTGGAGGCTAACCGCCTCAGGGTCTGGCATTCGGCTGGAAGGAAAACCTGTTGTAGCTCTTTGTTGGGTCTTGCGCGCCCCCTGGCCGTTGTAAACGTTGTCTAAATTACTCTATCCTCCCTGTCGTTCGACTTAGGATATTCCGCGTTGTTGAACCATCGCGCACAAACATACTAAGCAAACCTCCCGACTCAGGGCGGCTACCGTCTGCGCTCCACCCTAAGACGGAGGACGGTCTTGTCAGAAGCCGAAAAGTAAGACAAAGCACTAACTAACTCTCACGACTGACAGACTTGTCAGCAGTAGTCCAGATATAGAGCCGTCAGCACGATTTCGACTGTTGGGGGTGGGAGAAGAGTGCCCCCTTTCTCGCGACAGGGTGTGCTCTGACTATGTGAACCTACCTATCTCCAGTAGTCTGTCGCGGAAAAGTACTCCAAACACAACTTGCCTAGACTACGTCAGGCGTCTGACATCGACTGAACTAGAAAGATATTCTTATTAACGCAGTCGCCAGAGAAGATTTCGCAGTCTCTAGTCCTTCTACACTTAAACAAGTTCACCTCTTTAGGCATGATGCATAACCTTGGTCATAGAAATGCTTATTTAGGACGGTCACCTCGTAGGCTGACATGATTGCCCGATGCAGGCACCAGAATGTGTTTCAGTTACATTACTTTTCAGATCAGCCGGACTGTGATAATGCCCCCCTTTGTCTATCAGCCTTAATACTCCGCCGTGTCTCCACGGAGGAGCCCTGATTACCTAGAGACACTGAAGTCCGTAAAGTTGTCCTCCTTGAACTAGGACTTAAGAAGGCCCAATCTAATAACTGATCCAGTAGGTCAACTGCAACTACCTGTCATAAGCACTCAGCATGATCTGAAACCGCGTTGTAGTTTTGCCATTACCACCCTGAGATCCAGGTTAGACGTAACAGGCGTAGACAAAGTTTACAGTATTGTCAGACACCTGCTACCGGATAACCAAAAGCAGGTTGGTTTTGCTAGATTCTTCCTTCGCTGATGACCTTGTGTACATAATGTCCACGGCAAGATCATAATGTGACACTCGTATTTACCTTTAACATATTCCTTGCGGCCTACCAGAGTAAATTTTGCATTAGAATTTGTTTGGTTTTTCTGTTAGAAATTAATTTTTATCGATCTGTCGGGGCTGAATAAACGACAATATATCAGTCTTGTCAGCCAATCTAAGTTACCCCGACATTATGGAAATTCTACGGGGAAAAAAGACGGTAATAGTCGATGAAGCTGGCCGGGTGTCCAGTGAAAGCACGAGGTGGACATTGAAAGTAAACTAAGTCGAAGGAGGATGCCGAAATCGTTGGTGGGAAAGTAGGCAAGGCTGAAATGGAAAAAGCAACCTGATGTATGGCAAATCTGTCACGAGATTAAAAGAAGCCTAGAACCTGGATGGCAGAACGTGCGAGGCAGCAATACCCTAAACCTAACCGTAACCTCGAAAGAAAAACTTATCCTTAACGTAATTATAAACCTAACGCTAACCCTAAACTTAGCGTTAAAACTGACCCCAAACCTACCACAACCTTTGGCCATAAGCCTAAGCCTAGCCTTTGCCCTGACTTAATCCTATCCCTGACCTTAATCGTAATCCTACCCTTAGCCTAACCGTAACTCTAACTCCATCCTTAAGAGTAAGCGTAAACGTAAGCCATAATGTAAATTTTAACTCTACCCGAAACCTCTAATCTTAAAACAAATCCTTACCCTAAACCCAATTCTCAGCTTAATACTAACTCAAACCCCAAAACTAAAACATGAGGCTACCCTGTTCCGTTTCAGCATCAGCTACTTTCCCACCAACGAGTTCAGCATCTTCCTTCAGGTTACTTCACTTGAAATTGAAGTGTCAGTTGGCGAACATATGTTTTCGGTAACTCATCATCAGGTGGATACATTTACATGGGTAATGATCATTCTAATTGTAGACAGGATATAAATGCGTCTCAGGGGCAGGGTTAATCGGACACCATGTTCCTACGCCGCCCGCATGACGGAGTCAGCGTGTTGAGGACGATAGAGGTGGGGTAGAAGGGGGAGGGGAGGAAGGAGAGGGGTTCTGGTTAGATTGTAAGCGGTCTGAATGCGTGTGACTGCTCTCAGGACGTCGAAACCGGCGTGCTATCACAGCCTGGATTTGGTCAGGGGTGACTGCTTGTGTCAGCGTCTTCTGACAACAGAGTACTGGGTTTGCTAGTCCAATAGCCACTGCTTCGGCTGTGACTAGCATCCGTATGCACAGGCCTTTAGCGTAGTGTGCCGGTGCCCGGTAGATAACTTTAATGGCTTCTTTAGTGTCAGCTTGGTGGTTCATATCGAGTGGATGTGCAAAATCGAACTCGAAATCAATCGATTTTCACCTCTACCCAGCCAGGCGGGCATGTGTTCGCGCATTCTCTTTTGCGGACGCCTCGCTCTACGTCCAATAGATCCCGCTCCACGGGAGCCAGTGAATGAATAAATGCGCATGGGTGTGGCCTGAAACGGCAGCCGGTCTTTGCCCCTCAAGCGTAGTAAGGGGTAGTTTGCGAAGAATACGCGCAAGTTTGTCGCGTGGACGGCACTTGTTAGAACTATCCTCAGACGTTGTCTCACTAATTTGCTTGCTGCGTCTTCTAGAAAAGGCAGTCTTAAAGATAAGTCTTTCTTCTCTGCACTTGCAACGGCAGGTTTTGTGGCACGCTCTCTAATATTCCGGAGACTGAATCTCTCTGGATAGTTGTTTTCGCGGAGCGTGTTTAACAGCTGCTGGAGTTCTGCTTCAACAGTTTCAGGAGAGCAAATGCGTCCCACTCTAGGCGCCAGTTCCTGGACTAAATTCCCACACCGCGCTTAAACTTTGGCACCAGGACAGCATAACCGACGCCAACCCCACCCTGGGATCCAGGTCAGACGTAGCACGCGCAGACTGGGTGCACTATTTTGTCGGACACCGTGTCCGCTCCCAACTTCGAGCGTCTTGCCATCAATGCAAGATGGCTATCGTATTAGAAAGTGAGATAGGTGTTTCGACAGTCCCCGTCACTGTGTTCTCTCCTCGGGGTACACGGTGAAAGTCGTCGTTTTCAACAGTCAAACTATCACTCAACCTGCGAAAATGGTGTCGCCCCGCGGCCTGTGGGCCATTAGGAGAGGCGACTTGGTCTCCTCCGTTGCCTCCGTCTGATTAAGGATTGATTCCACTGCTGCAATCATGTTAACGGCTTTGGCGCCAGTCGTGTTGAATGAAGCTATGTGCCTTAAAACCTGCATCTGATTCTTCGTCAGCTCCTTTGACGACAGGTTGTGCACCAGTTTGTCATTTCTGGGCGTCGTTGGATTGGGCAGCTTTCGGAATTTGTTCTCCAGTGCTAAGTCGCGTATCATTCTTTGTTCGCGGGCTTGTTCAGGTATCCTCTGCAGGAGCAGATTTGTACCGATCTCGCCCATGAACTCACAGCATCTGGTCTTTTCTTGGTCAATCCTTTGACGGTGCTTGCGAAGTATCGCGTGACAATCTTAGAGGAGTACTCGAATCATCCTTCTGCCATGTTGAAATACTGCTCGTCTTGTCAAATCTATGTTAACCGGAGGCTTGTATGAAACACATTTCGACAACACATTATTGTCGAGACACCTGTGCAGAAACCGGATCTGCGAATACGTGCAGGCCTCCCGAAGAGCGAAGGTTTCCCATCGCCGGGCCGATCGGAGCGCATCGTGCCCAAATATATTGTCCAATGGCAATGGGACATATGACACACTACTTTTCGGGCATTTTAGCTTCTGTGCATACTTTTTTAGAAACAGAACGAGCAAAACACTTTTAGTTTCATCAAAGTATCAGTATTTGTATGGGCGCTCTGCCGTGCAACCGGACACCGCACTGGAGAGAAAAGTAATGTCGGCAGTCCAAGATACCAAATAGCTCTCTTTTTCTGACTTCTAATAGGTCCTGTCTTCTACGACTTTTTCATTGGTCTTTTTTCCTCTCTTCGACGCGTCGCGGATAATCGGCTGGGGCCAGGTGAACTCTTTGGTTTATCGATTGGACTACAGATATACAGTAGTTGGGCTATCTCATGAAAAGTCACCCGAAATTCCGAAATGCGTTTTCGTTTCGAAAATACTAATTAAGTGGGGTCGTAAAACTAATCATCATGCAGCATAATTCTATAATAATTTAGTCACCTCAGGGTGTCCACTTTCGAGAGAACTTCTTTCCGGCTGCATGCAAAAGCTGTACCCCGTCAAAAATGACTATATAAGTAGCATGCATTTTTTTACCTGATTTTCGATGTCCCTAAACATTCAATTACGTTTCATGGAAAACGTGCATAAACTATTTATTATTCTAAGCATTTATTAGAAAAGTACGTTTTCTTCTATTTTTGTACTCGAAGGAAGGGTGTAATTCGGTTTGAAAAAAATTTCTAATTGTGGGATTTTTTAATACCGTGAAATGGCTGTTAATAAAACGCCATGTCTTTGCATTTGCGAATATGGCTCTTAAGGTTAACAATACGGCTCAAATCCACTGCTAAATCTTATGAACCTTATATGGTCTCCTCTTAATACCGTCGAGAAATGTATGGTTTTCCGTAGGCGGAAAATATGCGGCTTGTAGACTGAAAATCCTGAATGGAAGCTTAACGACAGGTTGAGTTCGAAATTATTCGGCAGTTGGAAAAGATTTTGAAAACAGAATTATATCCTTTCTTTGCGTATAAAATTGGAAGAAGAAGCAATTGTCTACCGAATGAGCAAAAGAATGAATATTTGTATGCATCTTTTTGAGGAAATATAATTGAATGTCTAAGGGTATTGAACATCAATGAGAAAAATCAGGCTACTTAAGTAGTCCTTTTTACTGAGTGTAGTTTTTGCGTGTAGCCGAACGGAAGTTCCCTCGAAAGCGCACATCCCAAGGTAAGCGAATTATTATAGAATTATGCTGCATGATCATTAGTTTCACAGCCCTACTTAATTAATCTCTTCGAAACGAAAATGTATTTCAGAATTTCGGTTGACATTTCATGAGTTAGCCCATCTACTGTACATGCGTCGGCAGTTTCTCGGAATGTTTTACTCGCAATTCGGCCGAACGCTCGCTAACCCTCTAATTCCCTTTCCCGAGGAGCTCTGCCTTCGGTTTTGCGCCCTCAGTGGCCTTTGGCAGGCGTCTATTAATGTTGTCGCAGATGATAGCCGCGACAGTCCTGGAGAATTAGACGGCATATTGCTGCTGACGTGTCCGGGAGCGCAAGAGTTGAGGATGGACCCTTGCCTCAGGCCGCTATCGGCCCCTACGTCGCCTCGAAGGCGGTTCTAATGTGGTATAAAGGTCTTCTCTCTCATCGGCCTCGTGTCTCTGGTGTATGTACAGTAGGTGGGCTAACTCATGAAATGTCAATTGAAGTTCCTAAATGCGTTTTCGTTTCGAAGAGACTAATTAAGTAGGGTTTAAGAACTAATGATCAAGCAGCATAATTCTATAATATTTCAGTTACAGAAAAATGCTGGCTATCGAACGAATTTCGCTCCGGCAGCATGCAAAAGCAATTCTATGCAAAAAATGACTACTCATATAGCATGCATTTTTCTCATTGCTTTTAAATGCCCTTAAAAATCAATGTAGACCATGCTTAGCAACTTTCTTTCTTTCATTCATTCGGTAGAAGAATACGCCTTTCAATCTTATACTCGAAAAAAGGGTATAATTCGATTTTCAAAAACGCTTCCAATTCCCGACTAATTTTGAACCCAACCTGCCGTTACACTTGCATTCAGAGTTGCCAAACTTCAAACCATATGTTTTTCGCGCAAGAAAAATCAAATGTTTCTCTAAAGAATAAGGTGGACATCATATGGGGCTCATAAAATTCAGCTGTGGATTTGGGAAGTGTTGTTCACTTTACCAGCCACATTGGTAAATGCAGAGACATGAAGTTTTTTGAACGTCCGTTTCATGGTATTAGAAAATCTCACAATTAGAAACTGTTTAAAACCGAATTTTACCATTCTTTCGAGAATAAAATCGGAAGAAGACGTAATTTTTTACCGAATAAGCAAAGGAATGAATATTGTTATGCGTGTCTTTCATGAATTATGATAGAATTATGCTGCTTGAGCATCAGATCTTCAACTCTGCTTAATTCGAAATGAAAAGGCATTTCGGAATTTCGGTTGACATTTCATGACTTAGCCCACCTGCTGTATTGGCGGGAAACATGGAAAGTTGTTGCAAGTGCCTGTGACACGTGGCATGCCTTATTTACTGTCGCCAGTGTAGTGTTTATTAAAAAGGTGATAAACTGGTGTCTATGGCTCCGCGTGTTGGCGCGCTTTCTAATAATGGGTGTGTTTAGAGCAACTCTCAAACATGACATCAGATCGACCCATGGGTGTTGGCGAAAAGAGTTTCTCGAAAGTCTGTGAAAACTGAAGGAGCGTTGGTATATTTGTCAATTCCTTCTGTGTGAATGGTACCCGCGAAGTTTCTTTTTAACATGCCAGTATCAAAAAGACACTTCATTTGAGGGAGAGAGAGAGAAGGAGGGTGAGAGATAGCGAATCCAGACGAAACCCGAAGAAGAAAACGAGTACAAATGCCGTTTCCGACTATTCATCACCTGACGCGTACGGTAGCATACACTGGATGTGAAAACCCATGAAATTTTAACCGAAATACTGAAATGCGTATTTGACTAGAAAAGATTACTAAAGTATGATTTTAATATTAATCCGCATGCAGCATAATCCCAAGATATTTCTGTTACTTCGAGATGTCGACTTTTGAGCGAACTTATTTCCGGCAGTCTGAAAAACTACACTCTGTAAAGAATGAATACTTTAACAGTATGAAGTTCTCGCATTGATTTTCGAAACCCTTATACATTCAGATATATCTCATAGAAAACATGCGTAAAAAATTCATTCTCATTTGGGTGGGAAATGCGCCTTGTTCAAATTTCTTACTTGAAGAAAGGCCGCAAGCAATATGTTAAAGGTAAATACGAGTGTCGCTTTATGATCTTACGGAGGACATTATGTACACAAGGTCATCAGCGAAGGAAGAATCTAGCAAAATCAACCCGCTTTTGGTTATACCGTAGCAGGTGTCTGACAATACTGTACACTTTGTCTACGCCTGTTACGTCTGACCTGGATTTCAGGGTGGTAATGGCAAAACTACAGCGCGGTTCGGCATCCTCCGTCGACTTAGTTTACTTTCAATGTCCACCTCGCGCTTACACTTGACACCCGGACAGCGTAATCGACTCCTACCGTTTTTTTTCCTCGCAGAACTTCCATAATGTCGGGGTTACTTAGATCGGCTG
The DNA here is from genome assembly GCA_902702965.1 of Spirometra erinaceieuropaei. NCBI lineage: Eukaryota > Metazoa > Platyhelminthes > Cestoda > Diphyllobothriidea > Diphyllobothriidae > Spirometra > Spirometra erinaceieuropaei. The sequence goes on along the minus strand of CACRXP010001469.1, from coordinate 27,627 downwards.
ACAAGACTGATATATTGTCGTTTATTCAGCCCAGGTGCGATCGATAAAAATTAATTTCTAACAGATAAGCCAACGGAATTCCAATGCAAAATTTACTCTGGTAGACCGCAAGAAATATGTTAAAGGTAAATACGGGTGTCACATTATGATCTTACGGAGGACACTATGTACACAAGGTCATCAGCGAAGAAAGAATCTAGCAAAACCAACAACGCGGTTTCAGAGCATGCTGAGTGCTTATTACAGGTAGTTGCAGCTGACTTACTGGATCAGTTTTTAGATTGGACAATTTTAAGTCCTAGTTCGAGGAGGGGAACTTTACGGACTTCAGTGTCTCTAGGTAATCAGGGCTCCTCCGTGGAGACACGGCGGAGTATTAAGGCTGATAGACAAAGGGGGGCCTTGTCACAGTCCGGCTGATCTGAAAAGTAATGTAACTGAAACACATTCTGGTGCCTGCATCGGGCAGTTTTTCCAGCCTACGAGCTGAGCGTCCTACATAAGCATTTCCATGACGGAGGTTATGTACCATGTCTAAAGAGGTGAGCGTGTTTAAACGAACAAGGACTAGAGAATGTGAACTCTTCTCTGGCGACTGTGTTAATAAGAATATCTTTTGACTTCAGTCGACGGCAGACGCCTGACGTAGTCTACGCAAGTTGCGTTCGGAGTACTTTTCCGCGACAGACTACGGGAGAGAAGTAAGTTCGCATAGTTAGAACACACCCTGTCGCGAGAAAGGGGGCACTCTTCTCCCACCCCCAACAGTCGAAATCGTGCTGACGGCTCTATATCTGGACTACTGCTGACAAGTCTGTCAGTCGTGGGAGTTAGTTAGTGCTTTGTCTAACTTTTCGGCATCTGACAAGACCGTCCTTCGTCTTAGGGTGGAGCGCAGACGGTAGCCGCCCTGAGTCGGGAGGTTTGCTTAGTATGTTTGTGCGCGATGGTTCAACAACGCGGAATATCCTAAGTCGAACGAAAGGGAGGAAAGAGTAATTTAGACAACGTTTACAACGGCCAGGGAGCGCGCAAGACCCAACAAAGAGCGGCAACAGGTTTTCCTTCCAGCCGAATGTCAGACCCTGAGGCGGTTAGCCTCCAGGCGAAGTTCGTGCATGCATCTAGGCCTTGTCGACTTAGAACCAATTAACGAAGGGCGTAGTATTTAATGGGTTCAGGGTCTCGCCAGACCGGTGCGAAGTCAGGCGTGGCTCGCGCAACCAGTTGACAGTGAGTGTAAGGCTGAATGAAGGTCACGGATACGGGTATCTGCTTTTATCTCTGGTGGCGGGTTTGAGCAGAAATCCGAAACGTCAGGCCAATAAAGCTCCTGTCCCATGGATCGTGCCTCTTTTTTAAAGTCATAGGTGTCGTGGCAGATTGTAACTAATTCACTGTTGACCTAACTCGATGTCTCGGTAGGATTCGAACGCACGAAATCAATGGAAGGCCTAAGTATATTCAACGCTCTAGCCACCTGCTCTACGAGGCCCCACTGGACGACGCGAGTTTAATTACACTTTTGTCAAATTTACCCGCTCAACCTACTGCAACCTCTTGATCCACCAAATCTGACATAGCAAGCTGACTGTCAAGCAATATTCCTTAGGTTTTTAATCTACAACTCACCTCGTGACTATTAGGCTCACATAATTCATAGATGTTTTGGCAAATTTTGAATAGATGATATTGAACAAACTGTGAAAATCTCGGCGCCTCGGTGGCAACTGGGTATTATGACTTACGTGAGCCTGTTAGTCATCTGGTGGATTCCAGATGTGTTACTTTGGAAATCTTGCTTAAGCTGTCAGCTTTCTGTGGCAGATATGGTGGATGCAGACGTTTTAGTAGGTTGGGCGGGTACACTTGACCCAAATATGATTAAACTCACTTCGTTCGGCGGGGTTTCGTAGCTCAGGTGGTAGAGCGTTGGCTGTTCTAATACCTGTACCAAAAGCTTCCCCTGCTGTCATCGGTCGGAATCCTATCGAGGCACCGAGCTTTTCATAGTTGCGTCAGTAGTGAAGAAATGAGTAAGTCGTGCACAAATTTTAACCGTCTGTTGTTTCAGATTCTGACTCGAAGCATCAGGCCAGGCGAATTCTCGTTCCGAAATCGCACCCCTTTCCCTCATTTTTTCTACATCTTCTTCTTCTCAGCTATGACTTAGAACTTGCTTTGTCGTCTGAATCGTTAGTGGTAAGTGTTCGCGCCAGCTCCCCCCCTTCCCCTAAGAAGGCTTCATTTTCCGACCTCGTTTTATGGAGTAGAGCCCCATCCATATAGCAGATGGTTTTGGTAATCATCTAACTATCTTCTTCGAGCACTTAGACCCAGGTTTCTCAACTATGCACTTTTTCACTGACATTTGAAATTCATGCTGCTCTCAGGCCACGCAACTAGAAAGGCCATAAGCCAAAAGGTGTAAAAGTGCACGGCTCCAGTCTGCCCCACTTGATAAAGTGCAGATTTTTATTAGAAACATGCGGTCTCTCTTAGTTATGTTGAAGGCAACACGAGCCTCGTCTGGGGAGTCTTCAGGTCTCAGAGAACGCCATCCCCGATTTGGATAGCAGACTGACCGTCGTAGGCGATGACATCCACCGTGGGCTCCGCACAGTGGGAGTAACACCTGTCACTTTGTGGGCTAATTCATGAAATGTCAACCGAAATTCCGAAATGACTTTTCGTCTCGAAAAGATTAATTAATTAATTGGGACTGTGACATTCACCGCCATGCATTACAATTCTATAATAATTGAGTTACCACAGGATGCGGGCTTTCGAAAGAACTTCTTTTCGGCTGCATGCAAAACCTGCCCTCCGCAAAAATGACTACTTAGGAGGCATGCATTTTTCTCAATGATTTTTGATGCCTTTAAACTTTCAATTAAATTTCATGAAAAACATGCATAAACACTTCATTCTTCTACTTATTTCGTAGAAAATTACGTTTTCTCGGGTGCCGAGAGCGTTTACCTACAACTATTTAACGAAGGGCGCAGTCAGTAATGGGTTCAAGCTTTCGCTAGACCGGTGCGAAGTCAGGCGTGGTTTGCGCAACCAGTTGACAGTGAGTGCAAGGTGGAATGAAGGTAGCACGGGTGTGCGGCCGCCCTAGCGATCACAGGGAGAGACTGCCACAAGCGCACCGGCTGTTTCAGGTAAGGCCAATTTTTACAATAGTGCGTAAGCCCCGCGACGACGGTAGTGCGTTTATCGGTCTGCAGGAGCCTGAACAGACCGGAACATTCAGGCGGAATTTATGAGGCAGAGATAGCCGGTGGGTAGATTATGAAACATGCAAACGCACTGCAGACAATTTCATCTTAACTTCTGGTGTGTTCAAAAAAGAGGCCTCTAACTGATCCAGAGCGTAGATTGTACAACAAATGTTAGGCATGCGACGTATTGAGGACTTTCGTCCTCTCATGCCTACACAGCTGAGCTACCTGTTCCGCATTTCAGGCGATCAAGTGTGACCTTGAGAAATTTCGTTGGTAGTTAGGCTAGGAGACTGCGCACGTCGCAACAACTCGGCGCTGTCTCGCGCTACCGTCTTCTACCCGGAAATATCCTTTTCGCTTCTTCCCATGCAAGCCCTTGGGGATTGCGGTTGATCTACTAAATAATACATGCACCCAAAGGAGATCTGACGATGGGATAGATGCATACGTACTCTCTCTGCATCAAGAAAATTGTTTTCCGTCTGCCTAGCCCATGGGCGCATGTCTGGTACTTTCCGGAGCAAAAATACAGCTCAGTAGAGGTTTTGCATCACAATGAGTTTTTTTTATTTCATTACTGCATGTTCCTACAGGAGTAATAAATTATAGATGTGTACTTATGCCTTGTTTTTCATCAAACCTCGCGACGGAACTCCCGTAGTGTGCTGTTTGCAACTTCAACTGAATGAAAGTCGACAATTATATTGTATCCTCTTTAGAAGGATTTGGTCAGTATAAATGTATTTGAAAATGAAAATTTTTTGAATAAGACAGCATACTACATTATATTTCTGTCTAGTTCCCCAAGTCTTGATTCGCTACTGGAATAAACGTATGTATACATAAATGTAGGCAGTAGAACATTACCGACAGAGACAATGGAGACTGAAATGGTCACTTCTGGCTTACTGGCCGTCGTCAGTGAGCCATACTCAATCCTGAGGTGTGGAACACCTGGGACTCGATCCTGCGACCTGTCTTTCAGAAGTCCAATGTCCCTAATCACTGAGCCACGGGCTCGTTGCTCTGTCGTCTGTGGTCGGGTATATGCAATGAACTTCTAACCAAAAGGTTGTATGGCTGCGTCCTAAGTGTTCCACACTTTGGGTTGGTTATGACTGGCTGACGACGGCTAATCAGCCGAAACTGGTCATTCCAGTCTTCTTTGTCTTTGTCGTTAATGATATTCTGCCCATATTATGCGCCGCTGTGCAGCTGTCGTTTGGGCTCGGGTGAGAGCCCTAAGACACAACTGGACAAGTAAGTTCCGTAAAAACGATCGTCAAGGGACCTTCTACCAGAATTGAATGTGCCATCTCATGAAGTATTGCCTAAAATTCTGCATTGTGTTTCAACTCCAAAAGAGTAGCTCAGTACGGTTGCAATGCTGGTTATTATATGGCATAATTATATGATATCCGGATCCCATCAGGATGCCAGCTTTCTCATGAACTTTTTGTCGACTGTCTGCATAATCTAACTTCCTTAGGAAATGACTGCTTATGTAGCATAAATTATTCCCAATTATTTTCACTATGCTTGTAAATTTAAACATATTCTATAGAAAACATGCACCAAAATATTCATGATTTTACTATTTGGTAACAAACTACGTCTTTTTTTAATTTTTTTTACTTGAATATAAAGTATCGTTCGGTGTTAAACGGTTTTGCAATTCTGGACTAATTATAGATTTGATCTACCGTTGCACTTACATTCGAGGTTCCCGAACTACAACGTGTATACCTTTCGCGCAAGAAAACGCATGTATTTCTATTTGCTAATTTCAAGGGGACGTATAGGGCTCATAAAATCTTGTAATAATTATGGACCAAGTTGTTCACTTTGTAGGCGGACTTAATACACGTGCTGATTCAGTTATGTGTGATTGAAAATTTCATGGTCTCAAAAATCTCATAATTACAAACTTTTCAAAGCCAAGAAATTCTCTTTTTTCAAGTAGAAATTTAAAAAAGCATAACTACTCACTACCAAATGAAAGAACTGATGGAACGTTCTTATGCATGCTTTCCATAAAAATATATTTGAATTTAGAAGAGTAGCAACCATCTAATGGTAAGAAATTGGACAACGTGAGAAGTCACCTTATACAGGCAGTTTATAGAGACTTTAGTCAAAAGCCGGTATCCTGATGCGTCTGGAATATCTTGGTATTATGCCGCATGGTAATTGATACTACAATCCTGCTAAAGTAATCTCTTGGAATCGAAAATAAATTCCAGAATTGTAGCCAGCATTTCATGAGATAACACGCCTACTGTACATAAACATGTATGAGAAGAAGAGGCGATCTCGGAAACCATAGGTTTAATAACCTGACGTTTCACAAACAAACAAGTTTCCATCGTCGGAGGTGGGCTCTGCACGGCGCCTCACAGTATTTATGGGTGCTGAGCATGCGGGAGTGTTGTCGTTCCTACTGCTATTCGTGAAGGATCTGCTGCGGGGGGAGAAGTTAATTGCTTTTGTGCTGGACGGACCCTTCCTCTGCCTCCTCGTCGGGTGGGCTATGTCGGGATGGCAACGGTCATTGACCTCGTCTGCATTGCCCGCCTTTGTTGCACCTGACCCGGGTTTCTCGTACTTGTCGCCCGTTTGCCTCTGCCTGTGTGCACCTCGGTGGCTGCTGGCCCGTTGCCTGTGTCTCCTTTATCGGCCTGCTGACCCCCGTCATCGGTGTTTGGGCGCTAACTGTGTTCCCCTGGGCTTGTGATCCTGACTTCCTGCCTTTGATTCCGTTGGTTGAACCGCACTCGTAGGGCCTGGTAGGCTGCCGGGAGAATCGTGCAGCGGTTGATGGAGGATGGTACGGTGTGCCAGGCTTCGAGCGTTTCCCTAGCTGTCTGGTCGGTACCTTGGCCTAGGATTTCGGTGTTCTGGAAGTGAAAGCGTGCCCAGAGGATGTACAATGTTGCGCCACCAACGAGAGTTGGCCCATCCTTCTCAATGCCCTTGCGTGCTCACTCATACAGGTTTGTAGACGTTTTCCGGTCTCTCCAACGTAGTTCGCCTCACATCGAAAAAGTGAGATAGTGTGCATTTCGAGGTGATTTAATAAAAGAAGTGAAGGTTTTTCGGAAAATCGAGTTGTACTCGTGAATTTTCAAGTAGGTGACACCAATCTGTTGCGTTAACCAACCTAGTCTGCTGATCTCACTTTCTTCTTTGCTGATTTCGTCTGACAACGGGTTGGTGTCACCAACTTGAACATTCATGAATACAGCTCGATTTCCCCAAGAGTCTTCTCTTTTTCATATATATACATGTTAAAAGGCAGGCATCCAAAGTAATATGATTAAAAAATAGTAGGCTCTTTGAGAAAAGCAAGCATTTATAAGTACAGAAGATGTGCTAACTCATGAAATGTCAACCACAATTTCGAAATGCGTTCTCGTTTCGAAAAGATAAAAAAAGTAGTGTTGTAAAACTGACTATGATGCTGCATGAATCTATAATGATCCAGTTACCTCGTGGTGTCGGCTTTCGAAAGAACTCATTTTCGGCTGCACGCAAGATCTATACTCTGCAAAAAATGACTGCTGACGTAGCATGCAATTTTATCATTGATTTTCGATGCCCTTGAAAATTCAATTATATTTAATGGAAAACATGCATAAAAATATTTATTCCTTAATTTATTTGGTAGAAAATCCCGTCTTCTTCCAATTTCATACTCAAAGGAAGAGTACGATTCGCTTTTAACAAAGTTTCTAATTGTGAGATTTTTTAATACCGTTAAATGGCCGTTCATGAAACATCATGTATCTGCATTTACGAATGTGGCTTGTAAAGTCAACGATATTGCTCAAATCCACTGCTTAATTTTATGAACCTCATTTGGTCTCCTCTTAACACCGTAGAGAAATTCATGGTTTTCCGTAAACGGAAAATATACAGCTAGTAGTTTTGAAACCCTGAATTCACGTGTAACAGCAGGTCGGGTTCAAAATTATTTGGGAATTAGAAAAGTTTTTTTAAAACCGAATTATACTCTTCTTTTGAATATGAAATTGGAAGAAGACGTGATTTTCTACCGAATTGGTAAAAGAATGAATATTTTTACGCACGTTTTCCATGAAACATAATTAAATTTTCAAGGGCATCGAAAATCAATGAGCAAAATGCATACTAAATAAGTAGTCATTTTTTGCAGAGTGTAGATCTTGCATGCAGCCGAAAATAAGTTGTTTCGAAAGCCGACATCCTGAGGTAACCGGTTCATTATAGATTTATGCTGCAACTTGAGCAGTTTTACAATACTACTTAATTTATCTTTTCAAAACGAGAACGCATTTCGAAATTTTGGTTGACATTTCATGACTTAGCACATCTGCTGTATTTTCTTACATCAATTTTCCATAGCATAAACGGATGCTTACTGATCGCGTTATGAGAATTGCTCTTCCTCTTGTGTTCTGGAACTAGATCCAGAGGCCCGCAGGTAACACCACGGTAATTAGTGCAGGACGAGTCCAACAACGACGATGGAGAACGGGATGGCCATTTATAATTACTGTCCGTTATCAGTCAGTCATACTTAACACCGCGTTTGAGACACCAGAAGAGTTGACTGTCATTCGTCGCCCTTATTTTTGTCTGTTATTTCCTTCTGCCTTTATATGTTTGTATTATTCTGACGCAGAAGACTACCAGTTCATGCTAAGTCACTTTTGTGAATTATTTTCTCGGAATCAAGGTCCTAAAAATTGCATGCCGATACGGGAAGCAGCCAGAATACGAAGACCAGGAGTCAAATCGTTCTGGTCAGGCGTCCAAACCAAATACTTAATAAACCCTAACTTGCTTTACGAAGGTGCCTAAGTTCGTTAAAAGACACCCGGGAAAACACAAGCCGATAACCAGACTAAACAGTCAGCGAGTGCACGCTAAGGACAGAATTCGTAATTGAGATGCCTTCATCTAGACATACACAGACGGTGTGGTATCTCACGAAATGTTGGCCGAAATTCTGATAAATGCTTCCGAATATAAAGGATTTATTAGGACACGTTGTAGTACTAATTATCGTACACCATAAACCCCAGGATAGTTCGGACACACCAAGATGTTGGCAGATTCATCCTAACCGACTGCATAAAGCAGACTCAGTTAAAATTGCTGAGAAAATAGCAAGCAAGTTGTTCACTGGCCTTCAATGTCCCTATAACTTCAAATACATTTTGCTGAAAACATGTGAAAAATATGCTTCTTCCGCCTATTTGGTTAGGAATTACGTCTTCTTCGAATTGTATGTTCTGCGGAATGACATACTTCGGATCTAGATACTCCCTTAATTTCCGCATAATTTTGGAATCGGTCTTCCGCTGCACTTACGCTTAAGTTGTAAAACCCATCATATATTTCTCCAAACTATTAAGAAAATGTCATGTGAAGCTCGTATAATTTTTTAATGCATGTGATAAATGTCGTATACTTCATACGCATCATCACTAAATTTGCCGGCGCGACGTTGTGTAAGGGGAAATTTTAGTCATAAAAGTTTCATGATTCGAAACTTTTTTTAAAACCGAATTTCACCTTTTCATCGAACGTAAAATCTGAAGTTGATGGGATTCTTTACAAAGTGAGCAGAAGAATTGATTTTTTATATCTACATGTCCTATCAGCTATACTTGAATTTATGGAGACATCAAAGATCAAGGGAAAAAATCGAGAAATTCTTGTTTAAAGCAAATTAACTTCGGTAAGATTGTATTCAAAGGGTTCACATCTAATAATCCAACTCTGCACGCTTTGATGGCTGTTGCACTTTTAACGGGAATGATGGACGTGGGAAGGACATCAACAAAAAATGAGACTGGAATGACCGTTTCCTGGCTTCTTGGCCGTCGTCCGCCAGCGAGGTTTGGGAGCTGCTGAGGATTGAACTTATGTCCTTTAATCACTGAATTTCAAGCGGTCCAATGCTCTTTCATCGAGTTCGGACCCGTTGCTCTGTCCGTTGCGATCGGGAATACTTACTATGCTGAAATTTCTTCCACCAATCGGATCAGAAAACAACTGTCAAAATCATCTCTGTCATCGGATTCCGCTTGTGTGGTCCCATCATCCTGCATGCTCGTAAACGTGTTTCAAATGTTTTGCAAGACATCACGGCTTGCCGAACCGGAAATAGGTTGACTCATGCGGTACGGCTCGTGTCACAATGCGCGAACATTAGACTTTTCTTTCAGCTCTTCAGTACGCCCCACTACTCTGCTGCGTTCAATACTCTCCGTTTCTAACAAACGTTGCTTTTTATGCTTGATTCTAAAGGGGACGTTATTTGTAGCACATGTGACATCAGATTTTGTTTAAATAAACAACCTAATGCAATCCACCTTTGTCTGCGGCTTCATTGAGTTACAAAGGGCAGATTAAGACGCGAGCAGATAAGAGGAGAGACTTTGAAAAATTGGCATTTCAAAAGTGTAAGAGGTTTTTCTATTGTCTAATGGGATCCTAATGTTTATAAAACACATGGATGACTTTTTTATCTGGCTACTGGTTGTAAAGAAAACTGGCCGACACCGTCTATATATGCAGTATGTGACCTATCTCATGAAACCCCCTGCTAAAACGGAATTGAGAATTTTAGAACGTCCTAAACGTTGTGCATTTGACTCGCTTATCCAACCTCTTCAAGAAAATGTCCTTTTTGTGCGGAAACTGCGTTCACATTATTTTAGCGAGCAAAACGTCCACAACTTCGAACGAAGTGGACGATGCAATACATTCGGGCAATTTTCTATGCTAGTGCATGTTCTATAGTTTTACCTAGCATAACTTGCCGCGCCTAAAAACTAATTTTTTTGCTGAAGCTAATCGTAGGAATCACTTTGGTGATAAACAGCTTATTTTTAAAGAACCGGATGTTTTATGGATGTTTAAAATTCAGAAATCTGGGCGATATGATGCCCTAAAGTATACTAATAACGCACACAGGTAATCTTTCGTTAAAACGGGCCGAAATTATTTTGCTTTTAGAGAATTCTATGTTTAAACACTAAAGTGAATATCACAGAATAAACATTTTTAGTTTTGAACATATCAAAAATTACTTTTCGTGCGGCCTAGCTTCTGTAGGTAAGTAGTTTAAAAATGGAACGAGCAAAAAATTTATATTTTTAGCAAAATATCAGCATTTATATGACCATTTTGCCTTACATTTTAACCGTTCAACATATTCTTCCGTTCTCGGCAGAAAAATATTAGCATTTTTAGAAGTGTGTACGTGACGGCCAAAACTGTCAATATTTTGTATTCGTCGTGCAAAAACGGAAAGCACAAACAGACCCACGACTTGGTGCAGTATTAAAACCACTTAAAAGAGAACAAATTAGAAAAAATTTTCTAACTGACCGAAATATTATTCGTTGTTGACATTGGCTGTGGACGTTTGTGTTATTCGACGATTAGGGTCCCATGTTTGGGCAGGTTTTCAGATGTGACCCAAACGACTTTCAGCGGGGAAAGAAAAGCTCGAACACCCATTACTTCCGTAAATTCCCTTAAGAAGTATCTTATTTTAAAGGTTTTAAAGAAAACATAGTAGAGAATCTGACTTTATGGGCAGTCGACTGAAATCATGGAGTATTCAGTTATATTTCAGGGCCGATCTGGAGTCCAACCTAATCCACAACGAAGAAAAAGCGCAAATAAATTTCACGGAAGAAAAATTCTCCTTCTGTAAACAAAATGGCATGTTCACGATTATATCTGTCGAATCCGCCTAAATTTATTAGTTACTGGCCAGCTTGGCAACATGTGCCCTTGAGAAATCTTCTGTCCTTATGACATCCCTAACGGAGAATGCAAGCAGAATCCCGTTTTCATTATTGGACCGCATATAAATCAATCCAAAAGCCTAAAGAATACCGCGAATTCTCACGAAACCACTTTGGAATGTATGCTCGGAATGTAAGCTATGGGCAAACAAACATACCTGAAATTACGCTAATTATAAAAGGATATTTAAATGAAAACTTTAGTTATGGATTATATTTAGGGGTTATTCTATTAGTACTCTCATAAATACTCAGTGTTTTGCATGTACAGGCTTCCTTTATATCGAAAACTGAAGTGAATGCAATTACAACCATTTTTGATGTTTTCGGATTTTCCGCTTTTCTAAAAAACTTGGCATTTCTAAGTCACGTAAGGTTACCGCTAACATTCCTTTTATGATAGGAAGAAGAAGCGATCGTTGGAACAAGGGTCTTATTTGTCTGTCGTTTCGGATTTGCACTTGAACCCATCAGTACAGACAGTGGCAGAAACGGGTGATTCGTTCAGAGGAAGTTGCAGTATATATAGAATGCAGTCACTATGCTACCGCATGCTTATAATAATTAACCGCACTCAAATTCACCAAGAGCTGTGGCCCGCTGGTACGCTAACTGCTTCATGGCCACCATGGAAGTTGTTAATTGTTGAAATCTCATCATCCTTATTGGATGCTGGAATGAAGGCTGTTCGGTCATCAGGCTCATCGGCTTGCGATAAAATGTTTTTAATTCCCTTAAAGTTGCCATTTATAATCATTTCTCTCGGTTCACGAGTAATCAGCATATATTCGCATATTTCGGTACCTTTCATGGGTTAGATCACGCACCATATAGATATATGTATGCAGAATAACATTATCGACAAAGACAAGGATGACTGAAATGTCTATTTCTGGCTTATAAGGCGTCGTTAGCCAGTCGCACCCAACCCCTAAGCGGGGACACCTGGGGATCGATCCCGCAAACCTTTAGTCAGAAATCCAACGCCTCTAACCACTGAGCCACGGGTCCGTTGTCCTGTAAGTTGCGATCGAGAATAAACAATGGTAGAGAGGCGCTCACTGACCGTTTTTACGGACTTCAATCGTCCCGTTGTGCTTTACGGGCTCTCTGTCGAGCCCAACCAGCAGCCGCATGGCTACGCGTAATAAAAGCAGAATGAGATTAGTCAGTGATTAGAGGCGTTGGACTCCTAACCAACAGGTCGCGGGATCAAGCCTCAGGTGTTTCAAACCCCGGGGTTGGGTCAAACTGGCTGACGATGGCTAATAAACCAGAAATTGACATTCTAATCTCTCATGTCTCTGTTGGTAATGCTGCCCTGCCAAAATATTGAGCGTCGCTATCCGGCTGCTGGTTGGCCCCAAGGCACGAATGAATCTCGTAACATGACCGGTGTGCGCCCCCTCTATCATCATATATATGCTTCCATAGGAACAACCACACACCGACTTTTGGCTCCTCAAAACAAAGAAGTTCCGGATGGGTAGCAGAGGTCGCGAACAAACGACCACCCGACGAACCGAGATTGAGGACAAGGAATAGGAGTAGACTGAGACTGAAACATTTCACTCAACCAGCCCCGATCCTGACCACAAACTAGGTCTAAAAAACAAGCCCATGCCTGAGCACACACAGAGAACAGATGGTTCAGAGGCGGGCTCTATTTGATAGATCATAAGCACTTCATCACAACGAAGTTCTCAAGTGCCCCACCATCTGGTATGCTGCCCGGTCGTTTTAAATGGGATATTTGATCATACCAGGAAGTGTATACATCTATTTGCGTGCCTACATATGTAGCTGATTGTCTTTTTTTCGTGTCCTCCACCACGTTAGGAGCTTGTTTGCTTTGAGAGGCCAGGAGATTAGTGTCGGCCTATTCCTATTTTAGTAAGTGACCAATCTGCAGCCACAGACCAATGTGCCAGATGGAAAAGCACTGACGGACTCAGGTGCTATGAAGTGTTTATGGCTGTGATTTCGGTCCAGAAGTAGAGTTAGGTCCTAAAAATGCAGCACAGATCGCTTTGAATCCTAATATTAATTATGGTAGAGTGGTGCACACCGACCTTGTTACGGGACATGGCCCTAATATAGGGATGGCCATTTCTGGCTCATTGACTGTCACCTGACGGTCATGCCCAAGACACAGCAGGACGGCTGCCCCAGAAGGGTGAGTTTCTTCCCCTCCATCACTTGCAAAATTACAAGCCCAATCCCCTTACCTAGAGATGATGTTAGCACAACGCCGAGAAGTCACATAGGAGTCGGACCTCTCGCAGTAGCCTTATGCAGCAGCAGCGGCAGAAATGACGGTGGAATACGCGTCTGAGTTTCTAGCCAATATATTATTCGAGTTCATTGTGAAACCACCATCATATCAAATTATACGCGCTTATTTCGCAAAATGCAGGTACATTACGCGACCTAGCTTATAAAATCTGATAATGGAATCTGATGCGAGAATTTCTGGATGTCTTTAACGTTACGCATTTTCAATAGAAGCGAAGAGACGAGTCCCAGGAATTAGTCTTGAAGAAGGAGACACGAACGCCGGGACAAGAGCTTTATTCGCCTTTATTAGCCCGCCAGTCCATCAACAAGTGCAACGATCTTCCCACTCCATACTGCGTGCTAAAACTTCGCCTAGGCGGAGTAACAAGCCATGCGGGGAGCGCAGAGGTGAACACTTTTCCCAACACCGGGGTCGGTGCGTCAGATGGTCGAGCAATCATCACGCCAACATCCAACGCACGTGATGAAATTGCAGCAATTATCGACCCGAATGTCGGCCATCAAGCATTGATCACACCACGTGCGACGATCTCGGATGAAGGGGGGAGCCGTGAATGTTCATAGGTATGCGGTAGCATGGCGACCGCATCCTATAAATACTGTAGCCCCTTGTGCATGAACCACTCGTATCTGCCTTTTTCTCTCTGATGATGGGTTCGAGCAGGAATCCGAAACGTCAGGCTAATAAAGCTCTTGTCCCGGCGATCGTGTCTCCTTCTTCAAGGTTACGCACTTTGTTCGCACGTCCACTTCCTTCAATAAACTGTCCTTTTCTTGTGCGGAAATTGTGTTTATGTAATTATATCAAGTAAAATATCAGTAAACTTTTGCGAAAATAGATGTTGGAATATATTTGTGCAATTTCCTATGTTAAGACATGGTCTCGACTCCAGTTACGCATCTGAGCGACTTTTTCATTAAAAGGATAGTAATTTACACGCGAGAGTGTGAATAAACAGATTTCGCCGGACTTTAAAATTTTTTATGTCCGATGCTAACCGTGGTACTCAGCCTGCTAATACAAAGCTTATTTTAGGAAAACCAGAGGTTATATCAATTCCTAAATATCAAATTAGCAGATCTGTGCGATTTGTTGCCTTGAAGTGCAGTCATCATGCATATTGGGATTCCTTCGTTTAAATTGGCTGAAATTTTTTTGCCGTTTGGAAAATTCTACCTGATGTCTTATAAATGGCCACCACCAAATGGTCATTTCCAGTTTTAAACATATGAAACGCTACTTTTTGTGTAGTTAAGCTCTTGTGGATACCTTATTCAGAAATAGAACAAGCAAAACATTAGTAATGGGCGCTCTGCTGTGCATTCATAATCGAAGGACAGAGTCTAAAAGCGAGCAAAAACAGTGAAAATGGCCTCAATATATAGAGAAAGGTACTTTCTTACGTTTGCGATAGAAACATATTAATATTGTCTAAAAACGTAAGAGAAACGGCCAAAGGTGTCAAAATTTTACTTCGCCTCAACTTGCAAAAGTGCAAAGTACACAGAAATCGGTCAACGGAATGCAGTAATAAAGCACTCCTTAAAGAGGTAAATTATTAAGGTAAGTTTTCTTATTGATCGACGGCATATTCGTTGCTGACTTTCGTTGTGGACGGCCATGTTTCACGAAAATGAAGTTGGATGTTTGAATGAGTCTTCACATGTGACCCAAACGACCATCTTCGTGAAAAGGAGCGCCCGAACATTCACTAATTCGGCAAATGCCTTTAAAAAATCTTATTTTAAAGTTCTCAACAGACAGATAATTCAAACTCCGTCTTTATGGACGATCAGGTGAAAACACTGAAAAGCATGAAGTATTCAGCAGCATTTCGAGACCGACTTGAAACTCAACGTAATCCAAAACGAAGGAAAAGTGTAAATTAATTTAACGGAAGAAAAGTTCCCTCTAAAACACAAAGTGGAATGTTTAAGGTCACGCCTGGCAGTTCTATTAAAATGTATTAGGCACCGAGCGGCCTCATGGCATGTCACCCGACGAAAACCTTCGTTCCCACGACGTCCTCATCGGTGAAATCAAGCAAAATCCAGTTTATCATGTTGAACCACATCTCATTTACTGCAAACAAATAAACAACAGGGATCAGTGGAAAACTGTTTTAGGATCTACACTCAGAATGTAGGCAGTTTACAAACCGCCATATATGAAATTACGCTAATTCTTAATCGAAATTTAGATGCAAACTTTACTTTGTACTTCGATATTTACCACGTTTGCGGCATGAGAATACATTCTATACCTCTAAAAACAAAGCTCGTGGAATTTGTGCCATTTCTGAAGTTTTCGGGATATTGTGTTTTTTAAAATACATCGGCATTTCTAAACAACGCAACACTGCCTTTAATATTTCTATTAAGTTTCTGATTCTTCCACAGCTGTACTTAATTAACATAGACATTTGACTCATGAAATCGTGTCGGTGTGCGAGTGATTGGTAATCATTCGTAAATTTCGACACATTTCATGATTTAGGTTACGCACTGTATGTTACCTTGCTTTTATCCTACCCCGGTGAGACTTTGTCATCACAATTGTGGTCCATGCAACAGCCTCATTGTTAAAAACCAGTTCTGGGACAGATAAAGACGAGAAGGGACTGGGACAACCGCTGTTTTCCGTTCACTCGTGCTTTCATGTAGTGAACCCTACACCCAAGTCGAACACGTGTGAACAGAAGCTCGATTACACGCATTCTTAATACGCTGATAATCCACAGATAAGATTAAGCCGATTTGTAAAGTAGCGCCATCAAACCAAATGCTCCCACTGCCTTGAGCTCATTCCGTCCTTTCCGGAAACCGGAAATCGGAGCTTAGTCATCTCGCAGGGCAACCAAATATGCTCGACGTCATCTTCAGTAGGTGATGGGATGTCTGTTATCCGTTCAACCAGATAAGTGAACATGGTTTTATCCGGAATGCTGTACCGATGCTTTTGCGGGAAAACACGAGGGTGAGGAAGCAGTCGACAAAAAGAAAGAAATGCGATCTCTGGGAGAATAATTTTACTGGCACGGCGTTTCGAGAGACAACCCAAGAAGTCAAGCAAATACCATCCACCACTTTATGGTGTGTCTCTAGGCATAGAAAGTTCGCCAGGTAGGTGTCCCGTCATGTCTGCTTCAATGTCAGCGACTGTTATTCCGCTGCCCTCATAATACTAGTTACTTAGAAATATACCATCGCAAGGACACCTGCGGATGTCCATCAACAAGTGCAACGATCTTCCCATTCCATACTCCGTACTGAAACTTCGCCTAGGCGGGGTAACAAGACATGCGGGGAGCGCAGAGGTGAACACTCTTCCCAACACCGGGGTCAATGCGTCAGATGGTCGAACAATCATCACGCCAACATCCAACGCACGTGATGAAATTGCTGCAATTATCGACTCGAATGTCGGCCATCAAGCAATGATCACACCAAGTGCGACAATCCCGGATGAAGGGGGGAGCCGTGAACGTTCATAGGTATGCGGTAGCATGGCTACTGCATCCTATAAATACCGCAGCCCCTTGTGCAACAACCACCCGTTTCTGCTCTTTTGTCTCTGATGATGGATTCGAGTAGGAATCCGAAACGTCAGGCTAATAAAGCTCTTGTTCCGGCGATCGTGTCTCCTTCTTCAAGACCTGCGGATGTGTTGAGAGGCCGGTAGCTCGGCTCATCAGTGGGTCCCCAGCATTTCTCGTCTGTTTTCCGGTAGATACTTCAATTTAGAAATCGGTAATTTTTTAATTTCCTCAGAAATCAACTACAAACTTGGGGTAAATAAGTATATTCTAGGCCTATATGTTCAGACCGAAGTTTCTATGCATGAACTTCTAGGCCAAAGTCCATCAGCCACAGCTGATAACAGCGTAATATTCATTAACTACCGACAGGAAGCTAGCAGTATACTTTAGGATAAGATGCTTCCATACTAACAGCACAGTTTATAGGAAGAATCCCATACACGCATGTTTCACCGATATTCTGTCGCAGCATGACACAGCTGCGAGGGAATCGGATCGTCAGTGGGTTCTCCAGCCTTCCCTGTCTGCTTTCTGGTAGATATTCCAATTTGAAAATTCCTATTAACACAACTGTGGAAAACTCGGTGCATCGATGGGATTCGAACCCACGCAGTGAGGGGAAGGCTCTAGTACAGCTACCGCTCCAACCACTCGAGCTACGAGACCCTGCCGGACAATGCGAGTTTCATCATATTTGGGACAAGTTACCCGCCTAACCTACTGCAACGTCTGGAATCCACCAAATCTGATACAGTAATTTGACAGCCCAAGCAGGATTTCCTAAGTTATTCACCTAGAATCCACCAGATGACCTGAAGATTCACGTAATTCCTAGATGTAGTCACCTGGTTGTCATCTGGTGGATTCTGGGTGAATTATTTAGGAAATCCTACTTGGGCAGTCAACTTACTGTATCAGATTTGGTGGATTCCAGACGTTGCAGTAGGTTAGGCGGATAACTTGACCCAAATGTGATTAAACTCACGTCGTTTGGTTGGACCTCGTAGCTAAAGTGGTTGGAGCGTTGGCTATACTAAAGCCTTCCCCTCACTACGTGGGTTCGAATCCTACCGAGACGCCGAGTTTTTCACAGTTAGACCAATATAAATTATTTAAAAATCTGCCAAAACATCCATGAATTTACAAATTGTTGCTGTTAGTTTCTAAGAAGATTAAAAAAAGCAACAGTATCCAGTTTGTTAGATGGGCCCTGTCTCCTTGAGCGTTCCGCTGTCGCCGGTGTTCGTCGAGACCCCACCTAACTTCTGAAAATGCCGCGGAACCACAGACATGGTTATTGGACCCCGCGAACTGCAGAAATAGTGAGAGGAAATTCGAACCAACCTCTGCACTAGCCTCGTCGACCTGACAGAAGCTTTCGACACAGTCAACAGCAATTGACACTAAAAATCACACTGAAATGCGAATGTCCCGAGGGTAAGGCGTAAGTCAACTTCATGACGGGAAGATCGCTCGATTTACGGACGACGGGAAAGTCTCTAAAGCATTCGCGGACACAAGCGGGTTGAAGCAGGGCTGCGTACTCGTTCCCTCCCCTACTCAGTCCCGCCTTCCATGAGAAGCGGCCGAGGGATCGACATCAACTACCGAACTGATGGAAGAATCGAGCAACGAAACGCTTTGTTTTTTGTCCTGAGCTTCCAGACTCGTACAGGAGTCCATCGTCTGAGGTAGTAGCAGCAACGAAACCAGCGGCAGTTATAAGGCATGTAGGCTCAATCATCGACCGACGGCGCAAGACTGGAGGTGACTACGCAGGGCTCTGTGCGCCGGCGCCAGATCGATAAATCGATTGACCGAGTTTTCATCCGAGGCCCGGGCTTCAGTTAATTCTCGGCCTGCTTTTTTCCGGTATGGGCGACTATTTTGGTGACTCGACACTCCTTCTTAACCTGGAACTCGAAATTTCGCTTTCATTCGTGACGGAAGACTGTTTAACATCCTTTACCTGTAAGCATCATCGAAGGTAGCCAAGGTTAGCGTTCACGATTAATCGTCGTTCGCGGATGACTGTGCACAAAACGCCACAGCAGAAGAGTTTCTGCAGCAGAATGTTGTAGCGTTCGTTTCCGGCTGCTTCAACTACGGAATGGCCAAAGGTATGGAGAAAATAGCTGTTCGGCAACAATCACGGACATTTCGAAGGCGTGCTTGAGACCGTGGTTAGAAGCAGTCATAAGTAAGAGTGATGAGCGCCAAGAGAATAAGATTTTTTGCTTTAACGACTGCATTTCCTTTCGCTAAACCTTTAATTTTTCTTCCATTTAAACATACGCTATGCTAAATCTGCGAGAGATGACGTTCAAAAGCGTTTGCGTTTTGTCGTCAGAAGGAATTGTAAGAAATGGTAGTCCTCTTGTTTTTGGCTACGGAAGTGCATGCAAAATACTTCCTCTCTATTGTATGACTATCATTTATCTTAAGAGATCCACTGTTATTGGTTGACAATCCTTTTTTTACTCTAGAGACACAGCTATGTGCGTGTGCATCAGTCAACATTCCTCCGAAATCTACCTCACACAGTTGCGGTTTTCTGCGCCAATCAGTCAATTAAGTGAAAACCGAATTAACCTCATAAAACGGCGACGAACCAATTGCTCCCTCTCTTCCATTCATACATGTTTTTCCTCAGACTTCCGTCTCTAGGACCCGTTTCCAATCCAAGCTGAAATAAGTGTCTCCTCTTGTTGTTCATGTATTTTCTGTGTTACTTTTCCATAGACCTTTCTTCAGTTTTATCTTTTTTTCGTTGTATTATCTTTTCTCTAGAAATTTATTCTCTGGCCACGGTACGGTGTACGCTAGCAGTTCCCTGACACCTGGTTCCCTACCCGTAGATGCGCTTGCGTTCGCGCTGGGTATACAGGTGGTGGGTATGACTGCCCAGTTATCTTCGTTCTTCTGATCCCTGTTGGGGTGTTGTTGTTGCTTGTGAAAAATCCTGGTCAAGTGTACGTTGCGGATCAGGTGGTATGGTGGTACGCCTAGGTGTGGGTCCGGCCGTGCCAGCCAACCTCGCTTCCCCCGCCTCCGGTTTCTTGACTCTGTCTTGACATCAGGTCCAGGTCAGGGGGAGGAGGAGAGAGTGCGGTAGAAGCTGCGCAGGTCTACATTTACCATAAACTAATTCCCGTTCAAGTCACCATGTCTGCTGCTCGTTGCTGTGTAGCACACGGTGGACATCGTCGGAATCGACGGTAGAACTGTCAGTATGATTTTTTCCGGATAGAAAACTTTGTCAACCGGTGCATGCGCGAACGAGACGAGCGACAAAATCGCACCGACCCCTAATTTTGGCGAGCGATATTGTGCATCAAGAATGTCTCGGAGGCCGTCAGCCGCCTTCTCGCAACACCTGGAGTTGGAGTCGCACACAGATGGAGGCAACCAGTAGGCATCAGGCGATACGACCAAAAGACACACCGCCACGAAAAAGAACGTCTGGAGTCGTTTGCCGGATCTGGTGCAGTTGCGGGTAAAGCACCTATGTCGGAGAAACCGGAAGACTGCTCCGGACGCGGCAGCGGTGCGGAGAAATGACGCCAACTCTCAGGTCGCGGCCCATTCGGCGAGATCCGCCCACGCATTCAACTTCTATGAGGCTGAATTTCTCGCAAGGGGTGATAATCATGTGAGTTGGGACCCCGGTCTGTCAGCAAGTGCAATTACCTCCCCACCCCTTATTCGATGCCAAGATTTAGTTTGTCCAAAGTAATTAGTCAATCAGGGAGCACGCAGGTCGATAAGCCAGGTGGCCGAGCATTCATCATGCCTACATCCAACACGGGCGATGAGATCTCAGCAATTAACGACTTGCATTCCGGCCATTAAACAATTAGTGCACCAGCAAACAACCATCCTTTGTGACGGAGAGAGTGGTTACTTATCATAGGTACGCAGTGGCGTGGTGACCGCATTCTATAAATACTGCAATTTCCTATGCAGGAATTACCAGTATCTGTTACTATCTTTGGTGAATGGGTGAATCCGAAACTTCAGGCGAATAAAGCTCTTCTTCCAGCGATTGCATCTTCTTCTTATCGGAAGTCATGCATTCTCTTGACTTATTACGAAAGGTCATTTGGGGCTCGTAAAAATTGGCAATGCATATGAATCTTGTTGTACAACTCATAAACAACATGCGTAAACGCACGGATTCAATGTTGTATAAACGGTATTTCACTGTATCGGAAAACCTCAAAATTTTGAACTTTTTTTAAATCAAAAAATACTTCTTGTAAAATAGACTTAAGTCTATTGAGGTATTGAAATCAATTTAAAAATGGATACTACATAAGTAGCCATGTTTTACTGAGTGCTGTTTTACGAACCGCCAAAAAGAAGTTCACTGCTCAACTGACCCAGTAGTGCGTTTTATATTCAAAGTGCAGTCGCCACATCTTTAGCCTGCTTTGATGCCAAGTAGAACTTTTGGCATGTTAACATTTTACCGCGAATGTGTGAATACTTCATGCAGCAAGCAATCCCCTAGATAGTCACCTAATCAGAGCATTCAAACAGTCACGCCCTTAGTTGCTAAATCTGTGTCTGGCATAGGTGTGCGAGTGTGTTCTGGAGAGTGTACTTTTACTTTCTAAACTAATATAATGTTAGTGCTCAACAGGGAGAAAACAAAGATTAAAGGACGAAATCAAAACATCGACCGATTTTATTCGCGTCTACAAAACTTGGAGGTTTTTGCTGCATCGATCATACCCCCTTGCATTGGTGTACATATGCACACCTAGTATATCAGCCACAAACGCAGTTGTGTAAGGATGCTCTATCGGCCTGTCGAAACGCACTGCAGTAAGCCGGAAGCCTAGACTGCCGAACTACAATACTAACGACGAGTCTTCAAAACCAATGGCTACCCGCGCAACTTCGTCAACCGGTGCACAGTCAAAAGGGACGAAAGGCTTAACCGCACGGACACCAAAACTGGCGGACACTTCCGTATGTCAAGAAAGCTTCGGAAGCTGTTGGCCGCCTTCTCGAAGCACTTGGGGTTGGAGTGGCACACAGACCGGAGGTAACCATTAGGATTCAGGTAATGAAACCAAACTACCCACTGCCACGGTAAGAAACGTCTGGAGTCGGTTATCAGATCTGGTGCAGTTGCGGACAAAGCAACTTCGTTGCAAAAACCCGAAGACAGCTCCGAACGAGAATGGCCGAGCACGCTGCAGCGGTGCAGAGAAATGACGCTAGCTCTCAAGTTGCGGCTCATTCGACGAGATCCGGCCGCACATTCAAATTCGATGAGGCCGAAATTCTCGCAAGAGGTGACATCTGCGTGAGCCGGGAGCTGCTTGAGTCATGTTTTACTGGCCCCCAGTCCATCAACAAGTGCAACGATCTTCCGACTCCATACTTCGTGCTAAAACTTCGCCTTGGCGGAGTAATTATCCACGCGGGGAGCGCACTGGGGAACACTTTTCCCAACACCAGGGTCGGTGCGTCAGATGGTTTAGCAGTCATCATAACAACATCCAACGCACGTGATGAGATCGCAGCAATTAGCGGCGCGAATGTCGGCCATCACGTCACGTGCAACGATCTCGGATGAAGGGGGGAGTCGTGGATATTCATAGGTATGCAGTAGCATGGTGACTGCATACTATAAATACTGCATCCTCTAATGCATGAACCATCCATATCTGCTTTTGTCTCTGATGATGGGTTTGAGCAGGAATCCGAAACGTCAGGCTAATAAAGCTCTTGTCCCAGCGATCGTGTCTCCGTAAAGACGCCCAGGTCGTGCGTGGCACGCGTAGCCAACCTGTCTTCTCTTTTCAGTCACTGAGCCAGCCTCCGTTCTGCTAAGCCTGTCTTGAAACCGGTCTCAGGTGTGTGAGGGAGGAAAGAGTGCGGCAGGTGCTGCTCTATCACGTTCAAGTCGCCGTCTCTGCACCTACCATGTTGTAGGACACACGATGGACATTGTATTGCCCAACAGTTGGCGTGTCACATATACACAGGTTGTGGAGGGGTGGTCGTAAGTTAGGTTCGACCGTCACAATCTGGCATCATTTTGACGTCGCCCTGCTTGATGAAAATTTAGTTCGGGGAAGGTGGGGTCGCGAGCCAGCTGAAAAAAATAATTCATAGTGTCATATGGAGTTCACACTACTTGTAGAACTCCTTGTCTGTTGAATGGACATTGGGTGGTTACTTCACGCAATTTGATTGTCTTTAACCCAAATGTACATTGAAATTTTGGGCCTGATATTATAACCTCAAGTTCCGGGCATTCGACTCCATGTCCTTTCCCTAATTACATTCGAAATCATCGTAAGGCACAACGGAACGAGTGAGTTCCCTAAAAACGATCGATGAGCGCCCCTCTACCATTGTATATTCCTGATCGCAACCGACAGGACAGCGGGTCCGTGGCTCAGCGGTTAGAAACATTGGTCTTCCAACCAACAGGTCGCGGGATCAAGCCCCAGGTGTCTTACACGTCGGGAATGGGTATGACTAGCTGACGACTGCCAATAAGCCTGAAATAGTCATTCTACTCTAGATGAGAGGGTGCTGACGGACAAGGGAGACCGGAATGGCCACTTCTGAATTATTAGCCGTCATCAGCCAGCCATACCTAACCCCAAATGTGGCACAACGGAACGAGCATGTTCCGTAACCTGATCGGTGAGAGCCCACTGTCACAACCATTCTACTCTCCCTTGTCTTTATTGGCAATGACATTCTGAATATATTATGCGTCATTGTGCGGCTGCTGATTGGGATCGAGAGAGAGGGAGAGAGAGCCTATAAGGCACGACGGGATTAGTGGGCCTCGTAGAAACGATCCGTGAGCGCCCCTCTACCAGAGGGTGAGTTTTTAAAATAAACTGTATCTGCATTGACGTCTCGGAGACATCATCAGAGAAATGCGATTGCTGTTCTTGATAGTGTGGAGTTATTGAGCTTCGTCGTCTGCTTGAAGCGCGAACTTTAACCTACCTGTTTCCTGCTGACTAACTTCCACGTTCGAAACCATAACCGAGTCCTAACTGATGCCAGCCACCCTTTCACCCTGGCTTTCACCCCGCTTTATTTGTCTGTCTATTAGACATGCTCACTCAGTAAATGATAGTTGTGTAAACTTGAGAAATGTTTTCTCATGGGTTTTCGGCTGACAAGCAAACTAAACAGATCTGGAGAACTAGAACAGTTTTCTTTCTTTTTTTTTTTACCGGAAGCGACTTTTCATAGAGGAAAGCAAATTTTTGCTGGTGAGTGAGAATTAACAGTTGGCCCTTCAAGTTATCGTTGCCAACAAAACTGCCGGCTATGTGCATGTGATTATTACTGCCGGTTTATCACTCGCAAAATAAGCCAATTATTAGTCTGAGTCACGCTTCTTCCGAAAGCGCATCCGCCTCAGCTAGTCTGGGCTCACTTTAATTAACTGCAGTTAGGGCAGGCTATGGGAGCGATAGGGGATTTAAACAGTCAGATAAAGCACCCCCCACGGACTGCTGCAGTCAGCTTAATTTTGTCATTGGTGGTTACATACTCTTTCAAGTTTTTTGGAAGTCAAACATGTGCAACGAGAGGACATTAAGATGAGCCAAATGTGATAAGTTCGCATACCTCTACGTCTAGTCAAGAGACCACTGTTACCAGTTAGCCGCCAAGTAGATCAGGGAATTGCTTGCAAACGAACATTAGGAGAACTGTAAAAATTGCTTTTAAAATAAATTTTCATGGAATGATTTATTTTGACGCAACGATGAAAGATTCAGCGATTTCGGTAAGATTTGCACCCACAACAGCAAGGGGAAGGCTTGAGTACAGCCAACACCACCGGGAGGCGTGAGTTTAATCACATTTGGGCCAAGTTATCGGCCCAACCTACTGCAACATCCGGAATCCACAAAATCTCATACAGCAAGCTGACTGCCCAAGCGGGATTTACTAAGTAATCCAATTAGAATCTACCAGATGACCACCAGGCTCAAGTGATTCATAGATGTTTTGGCAAATTTTAAATAATTCATTTTGACCCCATTGTGAAAAATTCGGCACCTTAGTAGGATTCGAAGCAAGAGCAACAAGAACAAGTCTTTAGTACAACCAACGCTATGAATTACATGAGCCTCGTAGTCATCTGGTGGATTCTAGGTGAATTACTTTGGAAATCCTGCCTGGGCAGTCAACTTACTGTATCATAGTTGGTGGATTCCAGACGCTGCAGTAGCTTGGGTGGGTCAGCTGACCAAAATGAAATTAAACTCATGTCTCCTGATAATGCCTTGTGCCTCAGGTGGCTAGAGTGTTGGCTGTAATAAAGCCCTCCCCTTACGTTCGTGGGTTAGAATCCCAATGAGACGCCGACTTTTTTACAATTGGGTCTATATGAATTTTTCAAAATCTGCCAAACCACCTGTGAAAACTCGACGCCTTGGTGGGATTCGAACCCACGCAGTAAGGGCAAGGGGCCAAAGATCTGGCCAACGGAGCTAGGAGACACCACCGGATGACGCGACTTTAATCAGATTAGGGTGAAGTTACCCGCCCAACCAACTGCAACATCTGGAATCCACCAAATCTGATACAGTAAGTTGATTGCCAAACAGGATTTCCTAGATAATTTACTCAGGATCCACCAGCTGATTACCAAGCCCACGTAATTCACAGGTGTTATGGCAGATTTCAAATTATTCATAACAGTGAGACTAGGTAGAATTTGACTTATCATTTCATATTCACCAAATTGTGAAAAACTCGGCGCCTCGGTGGGATTCGAACCCACGCAGTAAGAGGAAGGCTTTATTACAGCCAACGCTCTAACCACTTGAGCTACGAGGCCCCGCCGGACGACGCGAGTTTAATCACATTAGGGTCAAGTTTACCCGCCCAACATACTGCAACGTCTGAAATCCACCAATACGTATACAGTAAGTTGAGTGCCCAAGGAAGATTTTTTAGTAATTAACCTAAAATCCACCTCGTGACTACTAAGATCATTTACTAAATTAGAATACTTTCGGCGGTCGCTCAGAGAGAATGGTTGCCCATGCAACTTAGTTAGCCGATGAATACGTAGAAACGACGGGACAAAAGTTACCTGGCCGCAGATTTTGGCGAGCGCGCTGGTACGCGAAGAACCTCTCGATGGCCGTCAGTCGCCTTCTCACATTACTCGGAGCTGAAGTTGCACTGAGACTGGAAGCAGCATTTAGGCGATAGAACATGAGATCGGAAGGCACACTGCCGTGGCAGGAACGTCGGGAGTCGTTTACCGGATTTGATGCAGTTGCGGACAAGGCAAAGATATTTGAGAAACTAGATTACTTTCGAACTCAGATGATCAAATGTGCTGCAGTGGTGAGGAGAATTAAGGCTAGCTCTCAGAGCGCGACTCATCCAACGGTATCCGACTACACCTTCAAGTCCGTTGAGGTCGAAGTTCTCGCAAGAGGTGACAACCGCGTGAGCCGCAAGCTGCTTGCGTCATGGCCCTTCGGCAAGCATTCAATTGACAAGCGCAATGACCTCCCGTCTACGTATTCCGTGCTGCGATTTTGCCTGGGCAAAATAATTAGCCACTTGGGGAGAGGGGAGGGGCGCGGGCCACCAACAATTTCGATGACAGTGTGCTTAAATTCCGGGTAATCGTAACGTATAGAAATCAAGACGAATAATTACTTGAGTGCGGACCAAAAGCACTAATCGCATCAAATACGACCCCCAGCGATGAATACTAGTGGTTGTCGGGCCACAGCACCCTATAAATACTGCGTAACCTACTTATTACATGGGCAAGATCTTATCTTGCAGCCGTTCCTGTCAGGGGTAGGGGTTAAGGTTGGGGTTCGGGGTTAGAGGTTGGGGTTAGGAGTTAGAGGTTAGGGGCTAGGCTGCATCTTGTCTACTGCAGGTACGGCCATGAAATAAGATCCGAACATTACTATATGTTGCAAGGAGGGACGACAGAGAATGTAGGTAGACTGCTACAGTGCTGTTTCGAGCTTATTTTGCCTTTATTCAGCCAATCATAACCCTGACCAACAGCAGCTGGGACCAGAAACACAAACATGCGCACAGACGCACCTGGCGCAGTTGGTCCACCACTGAGGTCTACCAGATGGGCCATAAGCATTTCATCGAACCGAAGTTCGTCAGTGTCTCGCCACCTGTCATTCTCTGTCGCTGCAGATCGGGTATTTATTCAATCAGGAATGGGCGCACACCGATCTCTGTCGTCCCTCCTCGCTACTATGATGACTTGGCCGACTTCGGTCTGGTAATTGGTTGCCTGTTCGTGACCTTTGCCACACATACGGAACTTGTTTGCTTCGTGAAGCCAGTAGATCGGTGTGCGCCCATTTCTACTTGAATTACTACATGTGCCTGGTAGTCATCTGGTGGATTGCTTAGGAAACTCTGCCTGGCAGTCAACTTACTGTATCAGATTTGGTGGATTCCAGGCGTTGCAGTAGGCTGGGCAGTAACGTGACGCAAATGAGATTAAAATCACGACAATCCGTGGGGCCTCGTAGCTCAGGTGGTTACAGCGTTAGCTGTACCCAAGCCTTACCTTCGCTGTTGTGGGTGGAATTAAATTATTCAAAACCTGTCAAAACGCCTATTATTTGCATGGAATACAGTATGTGGGCGAACTCATGAAATA
Organism: Spirometra erinaceieuropaei; assembly: GCA_902702965.1. NCBI lineage: Eukaryota > Metazoa > Platyhelminthes > Cestoda > Diphyllobothriidea > Diphyllobothriidae > Spirometra > Spirometra erinaceieuropaei. The sequence goes on along the minus strand of CACRXP010001469.1, from coordinate 89 downwards.
TCAATCGAAATTTCGAAATGCGTTCTCGTTTCGAAAGGATTAGTTAAGTAGGGCTGTAAAACTAATCATCATACAGCATAATTCTATGA
>CACRXP010001468.1:54562-67211 GCA_902702965.1 Spirometra erinaceieuropaei | reverse complement strand
CTCGGAGGCGAAACCGGAGTCTTGGACATGTACTAGCATAGGAAATTGCAGTAATATATTCCACCGTCCATTTTCGCAAAAATTTACTGATATGTTACTTGATATTATTACGTAAACACAGTTTATGCAGAAGAAAAGGACATTTCATTGAAGGATGTGAATGAGCGAACAAAATGCGTAAAGTTAAAGACGTTCCGAAATTCTCTCATCAGTTTCCGTTATCAGATTTCATGAGGTAGGTCACGTAGTGTAGGTTCATCAGAGATTCCTGTTCGACCCTGTCATCACAAAGAACAATCAGGCTTTTTCTATCACTCCCACTTTCTTTCTCTCGGTCTAGTCGAGGCGAACGAACACAGTTTCTGTGTTAGACGTGGGAGCATTTTGTGGCACACTCTACGCGGACGCGACTCCATGTCGTCGCAATCGTGTTATTTTTACTTCAGTTAATAAACCGAGGTAATTGCAGCTAGAAGGAGGTACTCTACGTGGCCTCACCAGTAAGGCGTCAGTGGTTTCTATTTCCAAAGTTCTAACAGTCACAGCCGGCGAACCTCAATAATGAACATGCTAGCTACCGCGTAGTAGGGAGGCATATAGTGACGATGTTATCAAACTAATAAATGAATGTTTAAAAGCAAGCAAACTGCGTCGTTGGTTGTCTCTGACGACAGAAGCCTACAGACCTCCGTTACTTAGATTAATCTTTCATATCAGCCAGACAAAATAAAACGGTAATAAAGTGGCGGCGGGGATTGGTGCATCTATTTGACCTGTCTCGTCAGCCTAAACTAGCAAAATATGCATAAAATTGTGCCAGTTTGAGGGTAGCAAAAAGGATCCTGCATATCAACAGGGGAAAGGAAATTACTAATTGCAGTAATAACAGTGCGGACTAAAGTATGCCTCGGTCTGGACGGTTTTGGTTGTTTTCCTGGTCAGGTGTGGTTATGTAGCCAGACATGAAGTAAACTATCCCCGACCACCTGTAATACGGGGCCGGTGGTAAAAGGGGTTTTTATAGGTGGGGGCGGTGAACGCACAGACGACGAGGTCAAGTAGTTATATGCAAAAGGAAAGCTACTGGGAAGGCGCGGTTCTCTTTTTGAGTGGTTGAGAAATAATCACCCTAACCCAACCGTAACCTCCAACCCTAACTCCTTACTCTAATCTCTAACTCCAACCCCAACAGTATTGTGTCCATCAGTTAGGGTTACATAACCACATCTTGCCGTTTTCCCGGCTTTTGATACATAAGGAGATGTGGGTTATTTTCGACAGCGATTTTGTTGTTACTGAAATGAACCAGGAATAGACGCATCCTTGATGGTCCACACTCCGCCTGGAATACGCTCGAGATCCTTCTTGCCGTGTGCAAAGGAGGCCAGCTGAGAAGCTCCGTCACAGGAGGAAAGTTGTTGGCTAAGAGGAGATGACTGAACAGTCGCAAACCACCGACACCTCAAAAAGTGCCCCAGACACCAAGGATACCAAAGACGCTGTAAACAGTTTGCACAGTGGTTTCTTATCCGATAAGTTTAACCCACTCCTCAGGAATGCTTATTTGCTCAGAAGGTTTGCGCTGTCCGAACACATTTAGACTTGATAGGATGAGTCAGAAGGAGCGGAATTTCGAAAAAAACGCCAGATTACTGAAATGCTGTAATAGTAATGTCCCCTCGAGACCAAACAACAGATTCACCCCCCTGTGATGTCGAACCTGCGCACACATGAACGCCTCAAAATGCGGTCAAGGCCTAAGGCGGAGCGAAGTTTTGTGTTGTGCAGGGGAAATAATTTTCAGGAATACGAATGCGTGGCTCAGTGAAAGAGCACCGGATTGAACGCCCAGTCACCAAAGTGTCCGGGTCCGAGCGTCAGGATTGCGACTACCGGCGATTGGGTGTGGCCAGCCGACGATAACTATTGAGTCAGAAGCGGCCATCCAAACCTCCCTCGTCTCTGTAGACGCTCCTTTGGTCGCCATGCGACTGCCTGTGGGGGCTATAGACTGGGTCTCAGGACGCAACGCGACGAGCATACCCCCTAACCTGATTGGCTAATGTCCATTAGTTGAAAGTCAGTGTCTGCTTCGCATTCACTTCCGAGAGACGGAACGCGATGAACAGAGTTGTATGAGCGTTTGTTGTTGTTGCTGTAGCTGCTTGTCCACATCGAATCACGAATGCAATGCTGTGAGGCTTGGGTTGAAGGCGATGTCGAACCAGTTGACGTTCTCCTTGGCACCCGAAGACAACTGAATTCATGCTATTTCTTCTACAGCACAACTATGCATAGGCTGATGGTGGTAGTTTGACCGTGGCATCTGATGATATCCACCGTTTGCTCCACAGCAGGGAGACAGCAGGCATGGTGACTTGCGTGTGAATTAGTTTATAGTGGTAGAAGACTTGTACAGCATCTAACACACTCCCTCATCCTCCTCACCTGGGCCTGGTGTCCAGACAGAGTCAAGAAGACCGAAGGACGCAGGGGGATGGCGCAGCCGAACCCGAATCTTGGCGTGGATGACTGGGCAGCCATGCACACGACCTATATACTCAACTGGAGCACAAGCACATCTGCCGGCAGACAACCAAGTATCGGAGAACTACCAGCACACATTAAGCCACGGGGACCATGGTTTGCTGACTATGCCATAGCAGACGCTCACAAAACCTAGGATGCATAGACTAACTACTGTATAGCATACCAAGTAGTACCGGTGCTTCGGACACTTGAAATAATTCATTTACCTGTACAGTTTCGATAATTGTTCGGTAGCTGTTTGGTACCTCCGTTTCCTTTGAAACAAGTAAGGAGTTCGACGTTGTGGCACTTACATTTCCCTCAAATAAACTGAACTGAACCCTCCTCCTCCTCCTCCTCCTCAAATATGCGACTTCCATTCCTCCCTCAGGCGGAGGTGTCGCCTGTGATAAGATCACATCAGTACTCGCCCTGTTGCTAGGCTAACAGGTCAGGACTCTCAGCACGAGTTATAAGCAATGGGTTCTTGAGGTAGAGGTAATACGCCGGTTAGATTGCAGTTGGTAGCCAGGAATGGGGAAGCGGAAGGCGACCTTAACCCTAATCCTAACCCTAACCTCAAACTTAAACGTTAAACGTTAACCCTAACGGCGACCCTCACCCTAACCCTAACCGAAATCGTAAACGTAACCGTAGCCCTTAGACATAGCCGTAACTGAAAAACCTAACCATAATACTGAAACCTAATCGTACACTCAAACCCTAACTGCAATCCGAATACCGAAGCTTAAAGGCATAACCCTAACCCGAAAATCGGAAACCATTATCAAGTACCCTTATCCTAACGTCAAACGTAAAACAGAAGCCAAACGGCTCAGCTGTGATTATGGAGCCCTAAAAAATAGCCCCAGAAAACAAACCTCCCCGCCACCTGTAATACGGGTCCAGCTACCAACTGCGATCTCGCCAATATGCCTTTTTGTTCTTGTAAATGCGACGCGATTGCTGCAACGGTCGTTTCCTTCGTTGAAGGCTACGAATTCTAACTTTAATTCAGCATCAGAAACAGTCGCGGATAGGAGTGATGGACGGAAAAGGCAGCGCAGCACTTAAAAATGCGATTACTAAATAACTACTCCCACACTTGTCACCAGTGGTCGTAGTTGGTGCGCTGATTGATTACTAAAAGTTCGAGACGTAAATCTGAAGGGAGACGCATGCGGGCGTTAGTGTATTAAATGCAGATCAAGGAAATAAGCGTAAAAAGGAAACGAAAACCCAGAAGATGCCCACTTCGGTTTGACTCGGCACTAAACGACAGTCGGACCGCCGCTTCCGACTATGTCCACCATGTGTCCCAAAATAGGGTGGGTGCAGGGACGGTGACTTGCCTGTAGGGTGGTTTATAGTGACAGAAGACCTGCGCCGCATATACCACATATACCGGAAGAAATAAGCTCTTTGGGAAATATAAACGATTTTTATTGTAAATTTTCGACTTTGGTTCCCCAAGTCGTCCTCAAACGTGAAGTGTGCAAAACAGTTAACATTTAAACATGCCCAAAAACCGATTTTTTCCCTGACACTCCTGCAGGCGTAATGTTCTGATTGGCCCATACTTTTTCACTTTTCCTTGAAGTTGTTGTACACCGCATCCAATTCTACGTGTCGATTGATGCATACGTTATCAGATTGGGTGGGCTCTAAAAATTCACGGCCCTTCTCAGATGAGCAGACACCTACAATGCGAGCTCTGTCCCAGGCGAATTTGTGTCCCGTTTCCAGCGTACCCATGACAGTTTAAGACAAGTGGTTTCGCCTTTATACGGTCAACTGAGGTTCGCGTATTCGTGTAGGGGCCACTTTCCAAGTTTGACCACAGTAAACCGCAGTACAGGTGTTGCATGGTATCTTGTAGACGACTTCCTTCTTATCTAAATAGCCAACCCTATCCTTAGGGTGTACAAGCTGGGTACGAAGTGTAATCGTTGGCTTCTGCACCACATGCATTTAGTGCTTTCTCAGGTGTCTTTCAACTATTTCGGACACGTTCTTAATGTACGGAAGAGTTCGCCAGTTTTTTGGTTTGGATGCCTGATCAGAACAATCTAGTTCCTTGTCCTTTTCTTTTAACTGCTGTTGTCTCATGCATCGGTGTACAAAATCTCTAGGATACCCATTCTTGGAAAACAGTTTGAACAAATAATTCAGTTCTGTTTGATAGGTTTAGTTGTCAGAGCAGTAAGTTGTTGCTCGTTTGAGGAGGCTGTTCACGGCACTCCGTTTGTGAGAGATCGGGTGATTGCTCTCGTAATGTAAAAGAATTTCCGCGTAGATTTCCTTGCGGCAAACCGAAGTGTGAAATGTCCCGTCAGGCTTTCTCTGTCCGAGGACAGCAAGAAACGGGAGTTTGTTGTCAGCCTCTTTCTCGAGTGTGAATGTGATTCCTGGAAGCGTTGAGTTAATAATGTTGTGGAGTATTTCCAGTTAATCACTTTTAACAATGACAAACATGTCATCAACATAACGAACCCATAATTTGGGGTTAACTAGTTGTAAGGCGATAGCCTCTTATTTTTGCATGGTGACTTCTGCGAGAAAACCAGAGACGGGTGATCCCACAAGGGCTCCCTTCAGCTGTTGGTAGTATTCCCGTGCAAATGAAAAGTTCGTTTCTAGACAAAGGTCTAGGAGTTTTAACAAGGCTGATGCAGGGATATCCATGTCGTAGTACTGGAGACGTTCCTCTGTACATTGTCCTGCTAAATCAAGTGGTATTGCGGTAACGAGACATACGACATCGAAGGGTACCAGTATTTCATCTGCTGCGACTCTCAGTCCTTGTACTTTGTCCATAAACTCTATTGAATGATTGATTGATGTTTCACCATCCGTTGTCGACGGATAGATTTTGTGGAATAGCCACTAAACGACAGTCGGACTGCCACTACCGACCATGTCCCCATGTGTCCCAAAATAGGGTGGGTGTAGGGGCGGTGACTTGCCTGTAGGGTGGTTTATAGTGACGGAAGACTTGCGACGCGCATACCGCACTTTCATCTCCCTCACCCTTCTGGACCCTGTGTCCAGGCAGATTCAAGAAATCCGGATGTGCAGGTTACCGGCGGGGGTGAGCCTGCGCCCAGGCGTGCCAATGCACCCCTGTGAATGACATTTGGTGTGGGCGCTCAGTGCGATAACGCACGCCATACCCATGTTGGTCCGACGCGGCTCCCGTTTTAGTAAACGTTATAGTAAACGTGTGGTCATCATGCGAAGTTTAGAGCGCATACAGTGCGTGACCGATTTCATGAAATGTTGGCCAAAATTCTGGAATGCGCTTCCGATTAGGAAGGATGACTTAAATGGGGTTTTTATACCAATTATCATGCAGCATAACCCTCTAATATTTCGGACTTGCCATAATGTCGGCTTTTGAATGCACTTCTTTTTGACCACCTGCAGAAACCGCACTTGGTAAAAAATGACTACTTAAATAGCATGCATTTTTCCTACTGATTGTCGATAGTGTTATAAATTCTAATATATTTTATAGAAAACATGCACAAAATAGGCTTTCTTTTGCTCATTTGATAGGAAATCACATTGTCTTTATAGTTCATGCCCGAAGAAAGTGTATATTTTGGTTTTAACAAGTTTCCAATTATGATATTTTTAAGACTGTGCGATGTTCATGCATGCAAGACCGCACATGTGTGTTTACTAATGTTCCTCATGAAATGCACAATACAGTCCGGATCCATTGCAAAATTTCATGAACTCTATGTAGTATCTGCTTAAAAACATGGAGGAATATATGATTTTCCTTACACGGAAAACATGCACCTTGTAGACTGAAATTGCTAAACGCTGATGTAATGGCAGATCGGGCTGGAAATTATTCGGGAATTGAGAATTTTTTTAAAAATCAAAATATACACTTTCTTTGGGCATAAAATATAAAGACAATGTGATTTCCTATCAGATGAGCAAAAGAAAGCATATTTTTTACATGTCCTCTATAAAATATACATGAATTTATAAGACTATCGAAAATCAGCAGAAAAAATGCATGCTATGTAAGTAGTCATTTTTTGCCAAGTGTGGTTTTTGCAGGAGGTCAAAAAAGAAATTCATTCAAAAGCCGACATTATGGCGAGTCCGAAATATTATAGGGTTATGATGCATGATAGTTGATATAAAAACCGCACTTAAGTAAACCTTCCTAATCGTAAACGCATTCCAGAATTTTGGCCAATATTTGATGAGGTCGGTCACGCACTCTAACTTTGAAACAACCGTACACAGCAGGATTTATTAGGGCCGATAAATGTTATTACTGTCTCACGGCTGCAAATTCCACGTTGCATAACATGGATGACTGGCAGAGGAACACGCAGCGGCTTGAGCCTGCTCAACAGTTGAATTCAAACCTCATGGTGCGAAAGAGGCACAAAAAATACTAAAAAAGACAGCAATTCAAAAAGCTGTGTGCAAATTGGAGGACAAGACTGCGTTTGTCACATGATCTAGTTGTTTACGAAGGTCCGGTTTTTCCCTCCGTATGCAGGCTGTCTCCAAGTTTTTCAATATCCGGTCTTTTTTTGTGCGAGCACGAGATCTTGAAAGTCTGGCTTTGGGTTAACAGTGTGTCCACCATCTGGCGGGTGTCTCGTGATGGACGCAGGAGGAGGAGGAGTTTGCTTTCTGACTTTTAGGTCAGCTGGTCCGACAATCAGTTGTCTTTGTGCCCGGCCAGGATGCTTGCATTCAAATGTGTTCGTGCGAATTTGATAACGACAAGTAAGGCTGGCATGCCCAGACAGGACACCAGTCAGGCCATTTATTGAAGTCGTTTTTATTGGACTGTTGAATGCATGCCAAACCGCATTGCAAGTGCTTGTAATAGTGCCCTGTCATCGTCGTCGCCTGGTCGCATTTAAATCACTACTAACTGTAACAGGCGGAGATATTATGACGACTTAGATCCCAACTGACTGATCCGCCATGTTTGATCCCGTATACTTCCGAATGAACTGAACTGGATAGCCACTTTTAACCAGGCTTGCCTCGGGTCAGACAAACGTGGAGCACCTGATTCATTAAAGCTGTTTCGACGAGACTACGGGCAAGACGTCGTTTGGGCTGAAGCTACATACAACACAGGAAATGTAAATACTGACATTCACACGTAATGTTGTGAAGATCTGATAACCTGATTGGACTATAGGGGCCCTTAGGAACGACAGTCTATTGCCTATTGTTCCTTAATCATGCTACAAAACGACTGTAAGCAGTTAAAACACCACCAGAAAATTGGTTATTTCCACTAAACAGTGTTGCACACGCTTCTTTAAAAAGACAATTTGGACATTTTTTAAATGAGGGACATCAGATGAGGCAGAAAAGCGAACTGCAAGGAATTATATTAGGCTCTCGATTTTTCCACTTCCCGAAGGCATGAATGTACCCCCGATATCAGTATCGGGTCAGACACTAGGACGTAGACCCGTTGATACTAGGGGTGATATTGAGCCCTAGATTACCTATTCCCGTATCCTTACTTTGGTCCAAACAACGGCTCAGGTGCAAACTACCCTAAACCCTAACTCTGACTCATAGGACCCAAACCGTCTAAACCCCCCAACACACCCAAACCTACTCTTAACTTCAGCCCTTATCCCGACGTCCTCAACTACCCTAACCCCCTAGCTAACACTAACCCTACCTCCTACCCAGGACTGCAAGCACCGGCTGAAGTCTGAGCTTTCCACTGTAAATTTCGGACACTTTGGTGCATTTTGGTTAGAACTTTGCACATTTAAGCCTTTACAGCCCCAAACCAATAAGAAAAAATGCAAAAATCGGACGTTCTAACTTAATTGTTGCTAGTAAGGGGAACCTAAAACGGACATGCAGCTCTTTACAAATGCAATTTTCTGTTCATATCCGTAGTGTGCGTTGTCTTCAAGGCTATGAAGCCTAACTGGAGGCCTTTGCAAACAAATAAGTCCTATGGCCGACCCTAATTAGCAGACAAATTTGAACGGTATGGTTCGAATTGTAAAATATGCTAGTATTTTTGTTAAAACATGTGTATTAAGGTTTCTGTTGAGTGCAGATATTTTTTTCGGGGGGACTTTGCACTTGAGATTGAATGTGACATTTCACTCTGGCAGTAGGGCTAGCAGTCTCCTTGCTGTAGAGCATTTGCACAAATTAAACTGCAGTGCCTGCCGAGGTAGTTCCCGACGCCCCCGCTCCACGTCAGAGTAATTAATCCTACCGTAGAGTTCGCTCATTGATTGGTGTGTTTACTTTTCATAAAAATGGACGCTTGGTCGCCTGTCCACAAAAATGGCCACCTAACTCTGAAGCATGAATTTCCCCTTCTAAATTTTCGACGACCCTGCGAACGCTAGCATGCTTTTTAGAAAGCATAAACAGAAGGTATCACTACTTGAACTCATTTCACAGAAGTGTCGTTCTCAATTTTTCGTTCGAATGAACGCCATCTTCTTGTCTTAAAGTTATTCAAAGCCCGAATAATTTCACAAATAATCACCGCTTGAGTTTGGGGTTCCCGAATTACAAGCTGTACTCTTCCCGATTAAGAAAAATCCCAAATTCCTCTATGTTATTGAGGAAATGTCGGGTAGGGCTCATAAAATATTAAAGTTGACATGAACAACGTTGTACACATGAAAACGGAAGTTAAGAAACAGAGAAGCCCGAAACTACTATCCTAAGCATTGAAAGATATAAGAAAGTTCCATGACTAAAAACTCTTGCAAACCTAGGGAAAACGTTTATCGGGGCCGAAATTTGAGAAAAACGTAGTTTTATACAAAACGGATACTAGATGGGACAATTTACATATGGTTTCCCGCTAATATTTACCGATTACCTAGGGGCTCCGGAAACAAGGGGAGGAAGCACATCGTATAAGTAGTCAGTTTTACAGAGCCTGTATTTTTTATGTGATGAAAAAACGCCCATTCAAAAGTCCGCATTCTGGGCAGATTGAAGTATTCTGGGATTCCGCTAAATGATAAGAGATATTTTAACCCAACTCTGAGTATATTCCAGAAGTTTAGACAACATTTCATGAGCTACGTCACCCACTGTAATTGTGTTGCTAAGGCGTCCACATTTGGTTAACGATCTCAGAAAAGGTATTTTACGTAGCTTTTCCATATATTTTTCTTTCGGCTGTTATAGTTAAACCGAAGTTTGAATACTTACTCCATAAAGGACACATTAATAGACATGCCCACCATACCTACAGTGAGTGACCGATCTCATCAAAATGTTGACCAAAATTCTGATATGCGTTTTCGATTAGGAAGGATTACTTAGGTGGGGTTGTAATACTGACTAAATTGTGGCATAATACTATAATATTTCGGACTCGGCAGGACGTCGGCTTTTGAATGCACTTATTTTCAGTCTCCTGTAAACACCGTAATCGGTGAAGAATGCCTACTTACGTGGCATGCATTTTTCACTCTGATTTTCAATGATCTCTCGAATTCACATATATTTTATAGAATGCACGAACAAAATATGCTTTCTTTCAGTCGTTTGATAGTGCATCACGCCATCCTTATTTTTGATACTCGAAGAAGGCGTATAATTGGAGTTTAACAGGCTTCTAATCAGGAGGTTATTAAGACCATGCAATGTCCATTTATACAACATTGTACCTGTTCGTTTACCACTGTGCCTCGTGAAATGTACAACATGGCTCTCATCCATTGAAGACTTTTGTGGATCCTATATGGTATCTTTTTAAAGACATAGAAGATAATGTGATTTTCTTTACGCTGAACTCATGCACCTTGTAGACCGAAACCACTAGGCGCTAATGCAATGGCTGATTTGGCTCAAAATTATTCGGGAATTAGAAAACCATACTCAAAAAGGGCTATTTACGTAGCATGCATTTTCCCACTGATTTTCAATGGTCTTATAAATTCGAATATACTTTACTAAAAGGATAGACGAAAATATTCTTTCCTTCACTCGTTTAATAGAGCACCGCATCGTTTTCATATTTTATTCTCGAGGGGGGAGTATGATTGAGTTTTAGAAAGGTTTCTAATTATGAGATTTTTTGAGACCGTGCAATGCCCACTCATACAGGACCGTACCTCGAGGGGGGAGTATAATTGGGTTTTAGAAAGGTTTCTAATTATGAGATTTTTTGAGACCGCGCAATGTCCATTCATACAGCACCGTGCCTGTCCGTTTATCACTGCTCATCATGAAATGTACAGCACAGTCTTCATCCATTACAAAAGTTTGTGGACTCAATATGGTGTCTTTTTAAAAGCGTAGAAGAATATGCGGTTTTCCTTATGCGGAACGCATGCACCTTGTAGACCGAAATCACTAGGCGCTAATTCAATGGCTGACGAGGTTACAAAATATTCGGGAATCAGAAAACTTTTTTAAAACGCAATTAAACTCCCCCGTCGAGCATCAAATATAAAGAGGACGCGATTTCCTATCAAACGGATGAAGCAAAGAATAATTTTGTTCATCTTTTTAATAAAATATATTCGACTTTATAAGACCATCGAAAGTCAGTGTGAAAAACGCATGCTACGCAAGTAGTCATTTTACCGAGTAAAATTTCTACAGGAGATTGAAAAGAAGTGCATTCAAAAGCCGACACCCAGCCGAGTCCGAAATATTATAGGATTATGTCAAAAAGATAATCGGTATTACAACCCCCCCTAAGCAATCATTCCCAATCAAAAACACATTTCAAAATTTTGGTCAACGTTTTGATGAGATCGGTCACTCACTGTATTTGCTTGGTGAGATTTAATGTCCTAAGGCCGCAAGAAGAACAAAAAACATGCTCAGTTTATACGGCAGTATAGTGGCGATTTACCATCATTGGGTCTCGTTGCACGGGCAGGGTTCAGTACTTAAATGTTCAGTGCTTTACTGAGTGGATATGTGCGTCTTAATATGGGACGACGCAAGTACTGAATTTCAACAGTAACCACACGATCGGTCACAAACGCGGTTGCGTAAGGGCGCTATACTGGCGAGCTGGGATACATTGCAGTGCAACGGAAGACAAGGTTGCTAGATTACAATATCTTCGACGGGCACTGAGAGTTAATGGTTAGCCGCACAACATCGTCAACTAAAACCGGAGACCAAATCAAACCGGCGCAAAATTTTGGCGGGCTATTCCGTACGTGAGAAACGCCTCGAAAACCGTCAGTTGCCTGATCTCTTCACTTGGAGTTTGGGGTTGCACACAGGCCGGAAACAACCACCTGGCGCCACGTCATGAGGCCAAAAGACCCGCTGCCATGGCAGAAAACGTCTGGAGTCGTTTACCGGATATGGAGCAGAGCGACTACGTCGAAGAAACCGAGAGAGTACTCCGGACGCGGATGGCTTGGCACGTGGCAGGGGTGAGTAGAGAAGATATCAACTCTCGGCCATATTTTCCAGTTTTAAGAGGCCGAATTCCTCGCAAGAACTGACAACCGCGTAAGCCGTGAGCTGGTCGAATCATGGTTCTCGGTCCGCAATCCATTAACAAACGCGATGACCCCCCGATGCCATATTCGGTGCTAAGATATCGCCTGGGCAAGGGAATCAGTCACGCGAGGAGGGCGCGGGTGGGCAACAATCCCAGGGACAGGGGGCCAAGTTCCTGAGTAATCATCACGCAAACATGCAACACGCAAGGTGAAATTGCATCAACTAAGGACCCAGACGCAGACTGACGAGCCATCATCGCCTTAATTGCGACCCTCAGCAGTGATCACAAGAGCTGCTAAATATAGTACGCATGTGGTCCCACGGCAGCAACTTACTATAGATGCAGCAGTCATTGTGTCTCCACTACCATTATCCGCAACTCTCGCAGATGATTCGCTCGAGTGAGAATCCGAAACGTCAGGCCAGTAAATTTCTTGTTCCAGTGATCGCATAATCTTCTAATAGAAGCGAAGGGACGAGTCCTAGGAAGTAGTCTTGAAGAAGGAGACACGATCGCCGGGACAAGAGCCTTATTAGCCTGACGTGTCGGATTCCTACTCGAATCCAGCCTCAGAGACAAAAAGCAGAAACGGGTGGTTGCTGCACAAGGGGCTGCGGTATTTATAGGATGCAGTAGCCATGCTAC
>CACRXP010001468.1:0-54505 GCA_902702965.1 Spirometra erinaceieuropaei | reverse complement strand
GTAGCATGGCTACTGCATCCTATAAATACCGCAGCCCCTTGTGCAGCAACCACCCGTTTCTGCTTTTTGTCTCTGAGGCTGGATTCGAGTAGGAATCCGACACGTCAGGCTAATAAGGCTCTTGTCCCGGCGATCGTGTCTGCTTCTTCAAGCATCATCTTCTTTTTCTTCTGAATCTGGGGGACGACATTATTTGAGGTTATCTCTGCTGCTAGCAATCTCGCAGGCATTATGAACAGCTCTGAACAACAAGACTGTAGGGGGGGGGAGAGTTGAGGAGCAGTGACGTTCACGGGATACATTGCAATCTGAGGGTGAGGGTGGTTATATTTTAGTTTAACCAACTGACTTGCTTATCGTTCGGCAAGTGCATTGCTTGAGCTTTTATTTCCAACAGTTGTTTACAATTTAAACGGTACGCCTAGCAGAAAAGATGGTCGGACGATGCGTGAAGGTGAGAAGCAGACGGCAAATGCAGTGAATCTGATACGCAAAATTTAACCAACTTAACTCGGTTGAGTCCTTTATGTCAACAAAATTCCTGTCTAAAATGTTTTTTCAAGGTCAGCAGGTGCCAACAGAGAGGTGACTTCCCAGACCCCCACTTCAACTTCTCTCACAGAATGGGGTTAATTCACATAGAATACACTTGCATAAAATACGGCAGGATCAAGATCTACTTGAGGGGAAAAACAGTAAAATTGAGGATGACATTAGTTCGTACTGATAATAAATATACGGCGTTGCCATGTTTTATATAAAGATGTGATTTACAAGTTGTTCGGCAATTTGTTTGTTGGCCGCAATCGTTGTTAACAACTCTAAGGTTTCTTTGGTTTGGAAAACTGAGAGGTCTCTGTTTACTGAGGTAAGAATGTACCTGCGGCCTCGATTGCACTTTCATTCAGTTGGTATTACAGCCGTTCGTCTGTTGTTTGTGCGAAACCCTGGTCTATCGATCTCAGACCAGGCGTGTAGGTCACTCGTGAATGTGCTGTTTAACTTTTCGGCCATTGTGCCTGATTCGGACTGACCTTAGTTTGATACCACGTCCCGGTGGGTGAGGGATGAGCGAGTGCGATAGATGCGTTGAAAGTCTACTACCCCTACCAATTAATCCACGCCTTAGCTGACGTCCGTGCGCCCATCTTGATTTGGGGCACACGGCGCACATCGTCATGGGCGACGGCCGAAGGACTGTCGGTTAGGACAACAATAATGTTCTGAGGATGATAGCCTGTGGATGTCAAACGGGTGCTAAATGGTCTAGACTATACTCCTGCCCACAAACGGCTGGAATTCTTTTTAACCGCAGTCGAGCATTATGCGAACGCCAGTCTTTGGTTAAACGTTCAATGCACTGACTCATGCGGACACGAGAAAACTCATTAAGCCTACAGGCAAAGGCCGAGCCTTACAAAAGCCAGTTTGCTATTTTCTTTTTAAATCAGAGCACCTTGCCCTCTGTCTTCTCTTTTTTCGATTGCATCGTTATTCATCCCGCTTTCAAGCTCATGAAACTCGATCTGTAATTCACGCCGTCTAATTTCTTAGGGTTTCTACCAGCGGAGAGGGTCTCCTAACAACTAAACTCTGTATTTCCTCCATTAATCTTAAAAAACCCTTGAGTCGCTCGGGGAAGCATCAAGGGCGGGGGCCTTGAAGATATTATGGAGTGATTCATGCATGTTTTTAAGAGGCTGAGAATACTACTGTCCTACTATAGACGGGCGCTCACCGACCTGCGTACTGGACATGTTTCCTTTGTTGTGACTTGGGGCTGAGTCCAGATCCCCCGAAGACAGTTGCAAGTTGGCTGGTGACGACTTACAATCCGGAAGCAGCCATCCTGGTCTTCGTCATCATCGACGACAGCCCACTACATGCAAATATTGCTATTCGTTGTGTGACTGCCTGCGAGGGTCCTAGATTGAGCCCCAAGGCACAAAGGGACGAGTATGTCTCGAAACTTGATCAGCAGTGTCGCTTTATCATAATTACTATTCCTGATCACAACCGACAGGACAACGAGCCCGTGGCGCATTGGTAGAGTGTTCAACTCAGTGACCAAAGACCCCGAGTTCGAATCTCAGGTAGTCCACACCTGGGATTGGGTATGACTGGCTGATGACGATAAATAAACCAGAAGCGGCCATCCTGGTCTTCCTTATCTTTGACCGTGACCTCGTACATGAAACTATTACTAGCTGCTGTGTGATTATCTGTGAGGGCTCTGAATTGGGCCCAAAGTCAAAACAGGCTGAGAATATTCAGCAGCCTGATTGATGAATGTCACTTTACTGTACTTCATTTATTAGATCAAAATCGACAGGCCAACAGGCCTGTGACCCAATGGTTGGAAGATTGGAATAATAACCAACATAGCCGAGGTTTTAACCTCAGGTGACACCAGACCTGGGGTTGCGTAAAGCTGGAGGACGACGGCTAATAAGCCAGAAATAACCATCATGGTCGCCCTTCTCTTGTACAAGTGAAGTAACCGACATTGGCGACACGTTGTTTTGGCTGAGACTGGTTTTAGCTTCCCACTGACAGCGTGGGAAGTGCTCACTCTGGTCGTTGCTCAAGGACCATGTACATGCCTTTCGCACTTTTTTCGCAGGTACAAGGCACACCTACAACGGACATAGAAAGACAGGTCAGAACCCACCTGGTTGGCGCTGAGTCACCGACCGATGAGATAAATCACTCCTACGCAAGCTGTAGAGCAGGGACTTCCAGCCGAGGTTGCTCGCACATCCTGGGGGGAGGGGGGAGGGCGAGATAATATTGTAATATTGTATTTAAAATAAATTAAATAATTATTTAAAAATTAGCCGCACGTCAGTGTTTCAGGTGCAAGACAGATTTCCTGACAACGCATTCACGGTTTCGTTTCTCCATATGGAAGTCCACTGGCCGTCAAGTGAGAATGCCTCAACGCGATTTTTTGAACTGATAGAAGAAGTGTCAAGGTAAGATATAGTTTTGCAGCTCCACCTGATGGACACAATACTGTTGGGGTTCGGCTTAGGGATTAGGGTTTATGGTTAGGGTTGGGGGTCGGAGTTAGGGGTTAGAGCTAGAGGTCAGGGTTAAGGCTAGGGGTTAGGGCAGGTATTTTCCAACCGCTCAATGTACAACCTCGCATTCCCAATAGTGTTTCTTTTGCATTAAATTACTTGATCCCGTCACCTCTGCATTCCACGGCCTCACCTTTAAAAACCCCTTATATCACCGGTCCCCCATTAAAGGCGGCTGGGGTTTGTTTACTTCATGCGGGGCTACATAACCACATCTGACCGAAGTCAAAGCATTTCTAGTGAAAATAATTGTGATCTGGTTGGAGAAATGGAATTACAGGAAATCAACAAAGTGCAGACCCATAAGAGTTACATGTTCACCCGTATGAATGGCCTGAATGTATCTATCCAAGGGAAAAATGTGTATAAGATTGACATGCTGCGAGATGATTAATGGTTTCAAAGAAAAGTTGAAACTTTGGTGTCAACGAATTAGAAGAAGGAATTTTTCTAACTTTCCATCCCTCGAACAAATGGCTGATAACAGTGAGTCGCTAATTTCAAGAATACGTAAAGAAATCGCGAATCATTAGGGAATATTATCAAGACCGCGGAGAAGGCGACAAGATCGCGGAAACAAGTGCTTTATTGGCCTGACGTTTCGGATGCTCACTCAAACCCATCATCAGAGACAGAGGCAGATAAGGGTAGTGGATTGCCTAGGTGTTGCAGTATTTATAGGACGTATTTGCTAGGCTGCTACATGCCTATCGTAGTTGGCAGCATTCGAGTGCATTATAGTATTTTGAAGTATGCCGTTGCTATGCTCCGGCATTTTAGTCAAGGTTATCGACTCCCACGCTCATCGCACGCCACCGAGTGGCCGACTGTCGGATTTCGTCATCCGTGTGTACTCTTAGGCAATTCGGCTCGCAGAAATTGATACCGGGGACAGTGGTTATCCGCATGCTCTCCTCGCAGTTAAGTTCTTTGCCTAGGCTAAGTCTCAAGGCCAAATATGGCGTGGGAAGGTCGTTGCGCTTGCTGATTAATCGAGGACCGGAAAACCATGACTCGAGCGGATCACGGCTCACGCGGAGGCAGAAATTCTTGCAAGAGGCGACAACAGCGTGAGTCATGTTTTTCCGGTCCTCAGTGAATCACCAAGCGCAACGACCTTTCCACGCCATATTTGGCACTGAGACTTAGCCTAGGCAAAGAAGTTAACTGCGAGGAGAGCGTGCGGATAACCACTGTCCCCGGTATCAATTTCTGCGAGCCGAATTGCCTAAGAGTACACACGGATGACGAAATCCGACAGTCGGCCACTCGTTGGCGTGCGATGAGCGTGGGGGTCAATAATCCTGACCAAAGTGCCGGCGCATAGCAACGGCATACTTCAGAATACTATGATGCACTCAGAAGCTGCCAACTACGATAGGCATGTAGCAGCCTAGCAAATAAGCCCTATAAGGACTGCAACACCTGGGCAATCCACTACCCTTATCTGCCTCTGTCTCTGATGATGGGTTCAAGTGAGAATCCAAAACGTCAGGCCAATAAAGCACTTGTTCCAGCGATCGTTTCTCCTTTTCCGCGACTACTTCCTGGAACTTGCCTCTTCGCTTCTTTTAGCAAATTATCAGTCATTAGATCGGCATTGCAAAGGAGGAAAACTGGAAACTTCGGAAACATGGTGTATAACGCCATATTCTTTGAATTTAGATAATATGTAGGGTGATGAAGAGGTGGGGCAAGACCTTTTAGGACTGCACACAAGCCATGTTCTTGGAACGCAGCTTGAAAGCAGTACACTGGAAAAATATTGGTATTCGTCAATGAATATCCTCCCAAAGCTTAGTGAGAAGGCATCCCGGTTAGATCGCAGTTGGTAGCCAGGAATGAGAAGGCGGACGGCGACCTAACCCTAACCTCAACCTTAAACGTTAACCGTTAACCCTAACGGCAACCCTAACCATAACCCTAACCGAAATCGTGAACGTAACCGTAGCCCTTAGGCATAGCCGTAACTGAGAAACCTAACCGTAATACGGAGACCTATTCGTACGCTCAAACCCTAACCACAACCAGAAAACCCAAGCCTAAAGGCATAACCCTAACCCGAAAATCGGAAACCATTAACCGGTACCCTAATCCTAACCTCAGGCGTAAAACGGAAGCCAAATGGGTCAGATGTGATTATGGAACCCCACAAGATAACCCCAGTAAACAAGTCCCCCGCCACCTGTAATACGGGGTCTGACTACCAACTGCGATCTAGCCGGCATCTCATTTTCAACGACATACTTATCCAAGTCTGGATTTGGGGCCCTTTTTCAATCAAAACATGATTCAGAAAAAGCTTGGGCCCACAAGCCGATGTGCGAATTGGTATAAGCAAAAAGTCCCATGATTTGAGAAACTCATATCCAAAAAATAGGGACAAAATAGTCATTAGTGTTTTCGCTTATTATTCGAATTCAATTCTGTAATTTTTTCCCGTTTTTAGAGGCCGTTTAAGGGGCACAAGAGCATATTAAAACTGTTAAGGGGTGCGGAAGAAAGATCGGAAATCAGTGCTTTAGAGGGAGGATGGAAATTGTACCATGCACCTGTACTGGAGGGGTATGGTGAAATATATTCATGTGCAAGATGCCTGTTTGGCAGGTATGACTTGCCAACCGAATTTACTCATATATTGGCGGAAAATTTGAGGACCGAAGTAGTAAGTCCAATTCCGGCTACCTGCATCAGTTAACAAAGTGACAGTGGACTGAAGTTTGCTCATATATCTTGATTTGCAGTACTGAGGAGAGTATTTCCGTTTTACCTCAAATACAGAAACGGAGTGCATCTAATCAAAGGAATGGATGCCTTGCAAAGCTGATTTGCATATCGATAGTAAAAGGCGAAAAAAACAAGCTAGAAAAGCGGAAATAACAAATAAGCAGTATGTTCCGGAATACGAAATGCGAATTCGTCCCTCCCTCTCTCCGCCCTTAAATGTGGCAACTTTTGGGCTTTCAAACGCAAACCTTTTGAGACCGGAAGGTCTCGCTCCTATGCGCAAAACATTTGATGAGTACCTTGCTTTCTATGAAATGAATACCTTATGAACGATTTCATGCATGGGCAGCGGTATAGAGAAGGACCCCACTTAACAATCACTAGACTGTGGATCGTGCCGTACGAGAATTATGGTAAAGGGAGTTTTATGGGTGGGGCAGCAAGCTAGACAGTAAGTTGACAATGAAGGAAAACACAGAAAGTGTCTGGATTTATGTCTAAAGTCTCATCCAACGCTACTGTACGACAGCGGAAGTAAGATTAGTAATTGAACAATAAATAAAAGTAAATTTAACAAAGCAACGGATTTTGAGTTAAGATATGGGGTCGTGTGAAGTAGTCGTTGTCGGCGGTGTAATTTCTATAACAGTCTGCAAATGCATGTCAAGATTAAACCCCATATGACACGATCCACAGTCTACTGACAATTAAGCGGGGTCCCTCTCTATACCGTTACCAATGCATGTTTTCTATAAAATATTCTTCGATCTATACGGTCCCGAGTAACAAAACAGAAAAAAACCTTTATCGTTTATGCGGTCATTTTCTACTTAATAAGTTCTTTTCTGGCGGTCAAATGGACGCGCAATAAAAGGCCGACATCCTGGATAAACCAAAGTATTCTGGGATTCTGCTGCACTGATAATCGATGTTACTACCCCTCCCAGGTAATCCTTTATAACTGTGGTCATCTTTTAGAAATCTAGCCAACATTTCATGATATACGTCACTTGCTGTCCTTGCATTGGTTAGACGTCTACGTTTGGTTTATGCGGCATTTCCTACATATTCTTTTCTTCGGGCTGCTATGGCTCAACCGAAGTTTGAATATCTACTCCAAAAATATCACGTCCGTGAAAAGATATTGGTGCGACGCCTAGATGCTGATCCGGCCATGCTAGCCACCTGCGCCCTCTTTCACCTCGGGTCTTCTTGATTTGACAGCGGCCCATGTGAGGAGGAGAGAGTGTGATGGATGCTACGAACGTCTACTCCCACTATGTACTAATTCACGCGCAAGTCACCGTGTCTGCTCTCGCCTCCCTGTGGAGTACTCCATGGACATGGTCGGGCACTAGACGGTAGTACTGTTACATCCGAGACGGGGCATCCGAAACGCGTTATTTGGTTCTCTTAATGCTCCAACTGACAAATACAGGGTGGTCCAGATGCAACCGAACCTTGATTATTATTAAAATTTACGAATGAATGAACCAAAACTCCCTTACGAGAAGTAACAGCAAACGTTCAAGGTGCCAACATTGTGCATGAACTTTCGGCAAATCCTGTTTCCATCAGTTTCATTGTGCACGAGCCCTTGTCCTCGTTTTAACCAATTTTGAATTTATTGTGGTCCTTATTCATTTGAGACACGGCCTAAACACGAGGCACTTTGAAAATCGAAGGACGTGTTCATGCTGTTAAAAATTAATATTCATCGGTTAGAGTCATAAAGGTGCTAGAGGTTGGTAAAATGAATTATTCGATACATAACCTCCATCTAAATCAATAATCTCCTAATTGGTACAGAAATCTGAACGAGCTTGAAACACTGCCAGCGCGGATGAACCCAGTGTGCCAAGAACGGAACGAAATATAGCTAGTTAAGATTTAGCGGCAGCATCATGCGTCAGCAGCCCTCGAAAATCCCGAAGACGTGCTTTTGCAGACGTGGGAATACCGCGATCGTCCTCAGAACGCAGGATGTCGGATATCGGCTTGCACCCATGTCGTCCGTGTGCACTCCACCCCCTTAACGAAGATGACGGACACAGGCATCTGCGGTTTTGTGAAACTTTGTGGCTGCATGCAATGATTTTCTTGACTTTTTAGGCAACTGACCTAAACATTATTTAGTCGGACGAAGCCTGCTTCAAACCAAACTGGCGAGTGAATCGACTTACCTGCGTCTATCGGTCAGATATTACAACAGGTCATGAAATGGCCTGTAAAGTCCCCGGATCTTTTCCCCCGGCTTTTTTTCTTATGGGGAATATCAAAAGATCAGGTATTTAGCGAAAACCCAAAGACTCTCAAAATCGGAAACAGAGCATGCTAAAAGCATGGGAAGGTATTAGCTCGAAGATATGCAAAAGTATCTGATTTAACCACAGGACGATGTCGCAATTATACTGTAAATAATGGTTTACATTCCCGAAACTTGTTTTAACTCTGCCTGACAAACCTTTGTTCTACTTTTCTAAACTTTCGGAAAAATTAGAGTCCGGTTACATCTGGGCCACTCGGTATTTTAGCGCACAACAGTACCAAACATACATCAACGGTTCCAACGCAGATGAAGGAAACCTCACCATTGTCGGTGTTAAAAATCATGAAGGCGTTCTCTCCGCGAGGCCAGGAACATCCAATTCCGCAACACTGAGACGGAAACGCTGTCAGCAGTGCCCACTGAATGACCCTGCGACTTATGGTAAGACGCACGGACAGAAATTATGCATTGGGTAGCCGTTAATCGGACTGTATAGTATATTTTTCGCATTTGCATTGCCCAACACACTATTTAAAGTAGATGTGGAGCTTCGGGCCAATGGCTTTATTGCCAGCTGGGTGTACTGCGCAGATTTCCAAAAACTGAAACCACAAGTGGGCACAAATGCGACCGTTAAACCGCATCGCCCTTCACCGCATCGCCGGCGAATTGCGCAGCATTCCACGTACTCCTTCCACCCTTATCCATCTGGCTCCGGTGGATTGTGTCTGAACGATCGGAGACGGGCTTGGAAAATGGCAGACAAAGTTAAATGGACCCTCTACGCGCGCCACACACACATACATGCGTCATGCACCGCCTTTTCTCGAGGGCGACTCGGATTCCGCCGAAACGGGAATGTCCTTGGGGTATCGTTCAGAGGGTACCGTTGAACCCGCTCCTCGTGCTTGAGAGGAATGCGGTACTGCGCCAGTTGGCAACATTCCGGGTCATGGTTCTCGGCACGTCGAGATATGTTCAGAAGTAATCAGATTTTGCATAATCAAAAATGCACTGATTCCCTAGTGTCAGTCCTGGCCTCTCCCCCTTTTCTAGCGCAGTAGACGTCTCTGTCTCTCTGTCTGGCAGCCATCTGATGCTGAGATTGGACGCAGCGGCTGTTGCAGCGTGGAGATTACGCCTACGCCTGTCACCGCAACCCCCCCTCCCCATCTACGGCAGTATTTGTGTCCTCAGCGCTAATGCGAACTCCTATAAGCACGGATTAACAACTTTTTTATTACTGTCCCAACGTACCATTTTACCCAGTGCAAACCGGCCAGTGCCGTCATGCAATGCAAGATCATGCAAACCGAGGAGGTATAACGTGCCAAGGAGCAATCTAGGATAGTGCGTCGTATCCCCTGCCTACACTGGCCTTTTGACTACATAGGCTAGACTGAACGCATGCTCCGATGGTGCATATGTACTGATGCGCGCGGCGCGATTAATGCATGCTGAGAACCCATCTAGCTCGATTTTGGCTCAAATTCATCTGCAGTGCAATCCGTAGTGGGAAAGCACATACGAAAAACGTACGATCGTTTTATAAATTAGGCATGTTCCGTCTGCCTGTTAGGACACTGCGATCTGCAAGTTCCCGCTTGAACAGCGGCGCAGATAACACCCAGAAAACACATGACTCTGACTGTCTCCACCTGTTTTTTTAGTTTGGTGTCATCGTCAGTTGAGCTGAGATGCCGTTTCAGGAACTCGACGCGGACAAAGTCCGCAGTCCTGGGGCAGAATTAAGGACAAATTAACTAGTCGCCTGGCGGTGCAAACCCAATGTTTGAGCAGGAGTGATTATGGTCATTGAGTCAGCTACACTCTGTCCACTGAAACCGGGAGCTTTCAGTCGCATAACCGAAAAGAGTCACGAAAGGTGTGCCAATGATAGAGAAAAACTGCCTAAAGTGCAGAATTATTCGAACCGTCTTTTATCAGTAAAATCCGGCGAACTGTATTTCATAAAAGGCCTGTATGAGAGTAAAAAGACTCACCAAAAAGGCCTGCTTCAATGCAGAAAAGTGGGCTGCCGAGCCATCATAATGACGTTTTAGTGCAACGATAGGGTGTACGACCCACAGTTAACTGGAGCTGGCCTGTGGGCCCTGTCGTACGTTGAATAGTGGTGGAGAGAGTTTTATGGGTGGGGCAACGCACAAGACAAAGGGCAAGAAGACACAAAAAATAGACAAAATTCTGCCGGAAGCCTTACCTAGGCTGTTATTCGGCAAAGAAGATGGGTGCAATAATTAAAAAATAAACAAGAAGCTCACCAACATACGTTAGGGTGTTGAAACCTAATAAGGCGACTTTTGTGACAGTTAATGCTGCGGCGATAAGTCCCGTTGGACTGCCAGATCCGTTAGTCCACCCAGCACCCAGTGTTGCGACTTACTTCCACCCACTTTCGGCGACCATTCAAATCCTCCGCACCGTTGCTACAGTCAGGTCCCGCTGTTGCCATTGCTTAAATTTGCATACTTAAAATTTCACGGATCCCATAGATCATCGGCTTCTTATTGTGCTCACAGGATGTCCGAAGGTGTGTGAGACCACTACAACCCTTTCACAGATTTAAGAATAACTTCCCCCTTGGATAAGTCGAAAACTCTTAATAGAGGGCGTTCGGAGACCCTGACAGGTAGTATCGAGGTATCGTTGCTTTATAGAAATGTGTGATTTGGAGAATCCTTAGGGCCACAAATCCCATCAATGATCCATGCCCTAAAATGCCTTAACAGTGTTTTTCCCTGCCAATTCAACAGGTTCACAGACGCGCTGACGACTAATGGGTGAAAGGACAATACTTAGGCGGGAGATTTTTACAAGTCCCAATACTCTACGCAGCATTAGAACCTCTCATTAAAACATGCCACGGTGCGTGGGAATACAGGAGTACGTTCTATATTTGTCAGCAGTGCAATAAGACCAGTGAAGTACTTGTAAGCACAGCAAATTAGTTTGGCCGGTGTCGTGGGAATATTCAAGGTCATCCAGTGAGGATTTTCATTACTGCCCCAGGACTGAAGGACGGAATTGTGTTCTGCCAGGAAGCTCCAGTAATCAGCCAGTGTATGAGACCGGAAATAACTGGGCCTTCAGTGGGCGATGCGTACTGGCGGTCAAAAAAGACGATAAACGGTCTTTAGCCCCGTTTTGTGTCCTTAGGCTGGCCTATCCCAATGCCGGATCGGAGGATTTCAATGGTCAAGCTTGAGCTTTTGTGTAATCAAACATCGAACGAACGATTAGCCGCTAACCCACGAGTTCATGTCCTGTCTATCGCAGTTCGAACATGGGTGTGCCGCTCACAAATTCATACTCCTTAGTTTTGGACAAAATATGAAAGAACCATTTGCCTCTGCTAAACGGCATATGCGGACTTCGAACCCGGAGCTCCAATAAAAGCGAATCAGCCTGGTTATCAGAATAGAAGAGCGGACACTGTTTCTGAGTAATTTTGAGTATTCCGGGTGTAAGCTGGTGATATACGAGCCCTGATATGGAAGAAAGTGTGGGGAGCGCATGTAATTCACCTGGGTGGTTGTCTAAAAGTTTGCCTTCTTATCTCACATAAGAAGGTGTAGTTTATAACGGTTTGCCTAGAAATATGTCGTGAAGAGGCTTATGTGATAGGCAGATTGCCCCCATCACTGGCGATTGTTGACGTTAAAGTTGCCCGCATCGGGTTCCAGATTATCATTGAAGCTACGGTTAAGATTAGTGCTAGGAATTGGGTTGTTAGTAGGACTAGGGTTGTCGTGTTTGGCTTGCAGTTGGGATTTGGTTTGAGATTATGGTTGGGGTTACTGTTACGTTCAAGTTTTCCCGCAAAAGCTTACGGGTTGAGAATTAGAGTTACTCACTTCAGGCATACCATACCCTTGCCATCTGGCCTTTCTGATATCCGTGCTGTCATTTATGGAATCTGACCCATCTCCTGCTTTAGCTTGGTACATCCGGAATGGGGGCAGGTCGTGTATATGGCATGCGTAGGCGAGCTGTTTAGCGCTGCGCCCCATCCACCCGGTCGTCTCATGACACCGGGCCCGGGTGGGTGAGGGAGGCGACAGAGCTGTTGTTGCTGTACAAGTCTACTATTACTGATAGGAGCCATATGAACAAACGTTCAGAGATCAAGGCGCTGTAGTCTGGGTCCCTATGCCTACTGGGTGATACGTTCTACTTATATTAATGCCACACCCACGGCCTTCCCCACCCCCCAGTTTTCTTGACACTGGGTCCAGATTGAGAGTAGGAAGAGAAAGAGTGCTGTAGATGCTGTTAAGGTCAACAGCCACCATAAACTAACTGACGCGCAAATCACCGTGTTTGCTTCACCTTGCTGTGTAGCACGAGGTGGACATTGTCACCGATGACGGTTAGATTTTCTATATGAACAGAGCATGACAGACTTTGTACGCGCACCACAAGCATGCCTTCCGGCATGCGACGCCGCCCTGACCGGGCCAGCTGCGGCGAAGTGGATCACATGAGCCCTGCCGGGAAGAAGTGTGATTGTTACGGGGTGCAGCAAGTGGTGAGGAGACAGTACCTACAGAAGGTGGGCTAACTCATGAAATTTCAACCGAAATTCCTAAAAGTGTTTTCTTTTCGAAAAGATTAATTAAGTAGGGTTCTAAAACTAACCATCATGCGACATAATTCTATAATATGCCGATTACCTCAGGATGCCGGATTTCGAATCGACTTCCTTCCGGCTGCATGCAAAAACTAAACTCTGTAAAAATGACTACTTATATGGCATGCACTCTTCTCATTGATTCTCGATGCCCGTAAAAGTCCAATTGTATTTCATGCATAAAAATATTCATTCTTTCGCTCATTCGGTAGCTTATTACGTCTTCTCCCAATCTTATACTCGAAGGAAGGAAGGGTATAGCTCGTTTTTCAAAAACTTTTCCAATCCCCGAATAATTCTGGACCCGCTCTACCGCTTTACTTGAATTCGGAATTTCCAAATTGCAGGCCGTATATTTTCCACGTACGGTAAACCTCACATTTCTTTAAGGTACTAAGGGAGGACCATATAGGGTTCATAAAATGTAGCGCTGGATTTGATCCATATTGTTTAATTTACGTGCCACATTGGTAAATGCAAAGACAAAACGATTTATGAATGGCCATTTCACGGTATTTGAAAGTCCAGCAATCATAAACGTTTTTAAAAAACTGAATTATGTCCCCCCGTCGAGCATAAAATTAGAAGAGGTAATTATTTACCGAATGTGCAAAAGAACGAGTATTTTTGTGCAGATCTTCCATGCAACATCAATAGACTTTTAGGGGCGTCGAAGACAAATGGGAAAAATTCATGCTACATAAGTAGTCATTTTTTACAGAGTATAGTTTTTGAATGCAACCGTGCTCGCTTCACCTTGCTGTGGAGCTTGAGGTGGACATCATCAGCGATGACAGGTAGATTTTCTTTATGAATGTGTGTGAATATGTCCAATTGCATGTTCGTTATTTTGCCAAAAATGAATCGAAAAGAACTGTCAAGGCCATTTTGAGATTCTCTTAAGTATTACGGTTTTCTGGAAGTTATGAATAGTAGTTTGTACTAAATCCGAGAGCTTTCAATGCTGCGTCCATATTTCCAGCGTACTTTGAGCGAAACTTAACAAAATCGTTATCAGATAGTCCTCCTCCTGGGAGTGAGTATCTTTATTAGTCGGGATCCAATGAAAAACGCGCTCAGAAGAGCATATAATTTATTGACATCAGGTAATTTTACGATTTCCGTTTCTGATAACAGAGTCAACTTAGGATCGTGAGCGTCAATTTATTGTATAAGGGATGAAGTAAGCATGTTTGGTCTGGATTAAAAAGACAAAAATATGCTTTGGGAGAAGAAGGAGGTCAGGTGAAGCGTCATTTCTTCCTTTTCTGATGTTTTATTGTGTAGGAAAACGCTTCCTTGGTGACTTCGGTTTAGGAACCCGTGGATATTTTACTTCTAAGACCCCAATTGTGATTCTGGTTTCCCTACCGAAAGACAGTTCTTAGGCTTGCTTTGCCAACATCATTTCAGTTTTCTAAACGCCTGCATGCTACACTGACGTTAGTCCCTCTCTCTCTTTGCATATATATATATATATTACATGGGCAGATCGTTAAGAGTACAACAGGCCAGACGCAGGCAGTTGTTTCACGGTCATTACCGATTATCAGTACGTCATAGGTCTTATGAACTAAGGCATATAAGCATGCCCAGTAGGCGTTTGACACTCAATGTCGTGGTTAGGATCTCACTCGATCCCATTCTGTCCGCCCGCCAGTTTGCTACTGGAGACAACAAACGCCACAACAGTGAGTATCAAACGCCTACTGGACATGCTTATATACCCTACTTCATAAGGCCTATGACGTATTGATGATCGGTAACGACCGTGAAACAGCTGTCTGCGTCTGGCCTTTTGCACTCTTAGCGAGCTGCTCATGTATAACATGTGGTATGTGTCCTATGACAGCGTTCGTTGTCGCCAGTGGCAAGCTGGCGGGCGGACAGAATGGGATCGAGTAAGATCCTAACCACAACAGTGAGTGTCAAGCGCCTACTTGACATGTTTATATATATATATATGTGTGCATCAAATGTGCCATCTCAGGAAATGCTAGCCAAAATTCTAAAATGCGTTTTTGATCCAAAACGTCTACTTAAGTAGGGCTGTAACACCGTCGTTCAGCATAATTTGCAAATATTTCAGTCAGGCCAGGATGTCAGCTTTTAAATGAGCTTCCTTTCGGCTTACTGCAAAAAATATACTTTGTAAAAAATTACTATTTACATAGTATGAGTTTTTCCTACTGATTTTTGATGCCTTTATAAATCATATATAGTGTGTGGAAGGAGTGCGCAAACATATGCTTTCTTGTACCTGTTTTGCCGCAAATCACGTCGTCTCCAAATTTTCTATTTGAAGAGATAGCATCTTCCGGTTTTAAATTAATTTCAAATTATGAGATTTTTTAAGTCTATAAAATGTTCGTTCGTACAGCAACGCATCAGCAGGTTTATCAATCATGATTTTAAGGTATACAGCCCGGTCCACATCTGATACACAATTTCATGAATAATCTACGACATCTTCCTAAAAGCTTACATAAATGTACCAATTACCTCTGACGGAATGTATACATGTAGTTTGACTACCCTGAATACAGCCGTACTTAAGTAATGTTTTCTAATCGGAAACACGCTAGAATCTCGATTAACGTTTCATGAGATAGCAACTAAAAAAACATCAGATACACATAGCACACTAGCCCGTAACTACTTTATGCACACAGCTTGTAAGCCCTAAGGACAGGGTTGACTACCTCAGGAGAGACGGCGTTATCTACAAATCCCATGTGCTTTTTGTGATGTCGTCTATTGTGGCCAAATTGGGAAATCTGTCTCAACCCCTACACATAAACATTAGTAAGCAGTGAAAAGACGCGACCATGTATTCCAGCTGGTTATACGCACACTAGACACTGGACACATCTCTGCATGGGAGAACACTCGGACTGCCAACGCCTGTCCAATAAGGAAAGGTTGCGAATTCCTAGAAGCAATACACTCGGACGAGGCATTCAGCAACCGGCATACAGATCTAGATGTGGCATAAAAATCGTTGAGGAAAAATTCAAGCTGGAGCAACCAATCCCTAGGAGGTGACGAAGTGTGATTATCGGCGCAGGCGTCGACCAATCGATTCAGTTCAGTTTATTTATCGTATTTATTGTGGAATCCTCCGTTAGGCTCAGTTAAGAAGTTAATTGTTTCTGTACGTCCATAGTCGGAAGAAGAGCGGGGGAACCAGCCCCGAAGAGTTACACAGCAAAAGTCCCAGTTTCCCAAAGAATTTCCTTTACCTAAGTAGATTCTTGAGAGGCCCGTTTTCCAGTTCATTTATATGTAAATTTAGCGTTCATCATCTCCCGAAGAAGACGAAGAAAGGGTGAATTCATGGACCATATTGTATTTGAACAGACGTCTCGGACACTGCCTCCTTTTTATCATGAGAGTAGTCTGCTTGTTGCAGCTAACGGTCTTGGGTTGCTCAGCTTTGCTGCGAGTGCCTGCGAAGCTAAATGCTACTCAGTCTACCGACTGAGGTGCATTTTTCCCATTGATTTTCGATGCCCTTAAAAATTGAAATATATTTCGTGAAAAAACACGAATTAAAATATTCATTCTTTTGCTAATTCGGTAGAAAGTGGCGTCTTCTTCTAATTTTACACTCAAAAGAAGGGGATAATCCGGTTTTCAAAAATTTTCCAATTCCCGAATAATTCTGAACTTGAGCTTTCGTTACACTTGCATTCAGGGTTCCAAACTACAAGCCGTACATATTCTGCGTACGGAAAACCAGACATTTCTCTATGGTAATAACGGGGAACCACATAGGCTTCAGAAAATATAGCAGTGAATTTGATCCATGTTGTTAACTTTACAATCCATATTGGTAAATGCAGAGATATGGCGATTTATGAACGGTCATTTCACGGTATTCAAAAATTCCACAATTAGAAAAATTTTTGTAAACCTAATTATACCCCTCCTTCAAGTAAAAAATTGGAATAAGACGTAATTCTCTACCAAATGAGCAAAAGAATGAATATTTTTATGCATGTGTTTCATAAAATATAATTGGACATTTAGGGCATCGAAAATAAATGAGAAAATTGCATGATACCTAATTAGTGGATTTTTTACAGATCGTAGTTTCTGCATGCAGCCGGAAGGAAGTTCATTTGAAAGCCGGCATCCCGCGCTATCTGAAATATTATAGAATTATGGTGCGTGATGCTTAATTTTACAACCCTACTTAATTAATCTCATCGGCACAAAAAAGCATTTCGGGATTTCGGTTGACATTTCATGAGTTAACTCACTTACTGTATGTCCCACAGAAAGGCGCACAAAGGGACGGTGAATCACGCATGAGTCAGTTTATGGTGATGGCAGGCTTGCGAAAAATTTGTCGCGCTTTCTCCACCCTCCCCCACCTGCATGAGCCGGGTGACAGGACAGGGTCAGGCCGACTGTAGCCGGACTCGGATGCAATGACTTACACAGCTGGGCGAACCGTCTACACGTGCCAAACACCTGATCAGATCCCGGCAGACCGGCTTTCACAAAGGCAAGTGGTGATCAACTCGGATTCCACTTGAGTAAGAACGTCATGGAGATCGCATTGCGGGGTTGCTGTTGCCGCCTGACTCTCTGTCCTGACAGGAGGACCGGCGTTCTCGTTTCGAAGTAATTAATTAAGTAGGGTTATAAAACTCATCACCGTTCAGTACAGTTTCATAATGATCCAGTTTTCTCAGGGTGCCTTCGATCGAACGAACTTATTTCCAGATGCACGCAAGCTCTATATTCTGCAAAAATGACTACTTCAGTCGCGTACATTTTTCGCATTGATTTTCGATGCCCTTAAAATTTTAATTATACCTTTTACAGAACATGCATAAAAGTATTCATTCTTTTATTTATTTGGTAGAAAATCACGTCTTATTTTAATTTTATACTCGATGGAGGAATATAATTTGGTTTTGAAAACTTTTCTATTCCCGAATAATTTTGAATCCGACCCGCTGTTATATTTGCACTCAGGGTTTCAAACTACAAGCTTTATATTTTCCATGTACGAAAAACCATATATTTCTCTACGGTATTGAGACGAGACTATATGAGGTTCATAAAAGTGCGCAGTGGATTTGACCAGTATTGTTAATTTTACAAGCCACATTGTTAAATGCAGATACGTGACGTTTTATAAACGGCCATTTCATGGTATTAAAAATCTCACAATAAGAAACTTTTTTGAAACCGAATTATACTTTTCCTTCGAGTATAAAATTGAAAGAAGACGTGATTTTCTACCGAATAAATAAAAAAATGAATATTTTTATGCATGTTTTGTAGAAGGTATAATTGAACTTTTAAGGGCATCGAAAATCAATGCAAAAAATACACGCTACTGAAGTAGTCATTTTTGCAGAGTACAGAGCGTGCATGCAGTCAGAAATAAGTTCGTTCGAACGAAGACACCCTGAGGTAAGTGGATCATTATGGAACTATGCAGGACGACGATGAGTTTTATAACCCTACTTAATTAGTCCTTTCGAAGCGAGAACGCATTTCAAAATTTTGGCAGACATTTCAGGATTTAGCCCACCTTCTGCACAAACGAAACTGTTTGATGATTGTATGCCTAGGCGTTGTAGCACAGAGTTATACGTTGCAGGCAAAAGATGAAGAAGCTCCCTTACTTCATGACAAATGCTCAAGCCGGAAGATTCACCAACCGATGTCTGCGGATCAGTTAAAATGCACTAAACCCGAAGTCTACAATGTCCTACACAGCAGAGGCTTCTGAAGCAAGTGAGCACAGTCATGTTACCACGATACCCCAAAACACGCCGTTAGCCGTGAACTTCATGTTGCCTTTCTGAGCTTGGCTTCAAAACACTTTGAGGTATCGAGAGATTGTGGTGTTCTAAGGCCTCTGTCTTTGACATTTTTTCGAACTTGCTGACTGGTCGCATAAAAAGTCATCCGAGCAAGACGGCACGTCAAAGGACCAACTTGGAAAAAAAAACGCGAACGGTAACCGTTGGGTACGGATTCACAGGGGACGTAATTTTACATTAGTTTGCATACTTTACGCTTCGCATGCAAGCTATGCAAATTAATACTGGAAGAAGTGGGTAATTTACAATCAGTTTTTGACCACTATGTAAATGACGTAGCATTTGGTTGGAGGGCCGGCGTAAGACCTTCATTCTTTTAAACTAGTTCTAGAGGAAGCTAGGTGTTCCCTAAGCAGGGTGTTTGAAAGTACAAAAATGTCTTGGCAAATGAAAGTTTCCTACTCCTGTGCAAGATCTGCCTTATCAGCTGGTCAGAAAACTCCAAAATGCACGATGTCTCCTCGACATCAATCACAAAATAATTTATTTCAGCGGGTAATGCTAATGGTATGACAACTTAGCGACGAGATGTTAACTCGCGTCAGGGACAATGGGCCGATTTCTGAGACATTGACGGTGAGGTATGGAGTGTGACTGGGCTGCGTTCTCACCCACTATGTGCAGTTTAGTGATCTCCGTCATGCTGATGGATGTCTGGTGTGAGGGGACGGTCGAGGATCAACATGAAGAGACAAAACAACGGAAAACTCTTTAACATCGCTTACCTGAAAACATCCTCGGGGATGTCCATGGACAGCGTTCACCCTCCCCTAGATCGTGGATGACTGGGCACTACACATCACAACGAGACAGGACATTAAGCGAGATTTCGGTCTCTTAAACTCCGGCTGCCTTGACTTCAGCCTGACGATCAGCACGGAGGAGACATTGGGACAACGATAGAGTGTTGGACGTCCAAGTAGATGGCAAATCCAAAAATAAGCCCTCAAATTCAGATTGACTGTAAACATCACATCTTATTCACCGTTCCAATTGTTCGATATTTCCTTCACTTCCTCACTAGATGTAAACTTACCATCGACGCCATATTCAAAGTCCATTATGTTTTGAAAATGGCCATTTGTTTATTTTTTTATTATCGCGTCCCTCTTCTTTGCCGCATGACAACGTACGAAAAGACTTCCGGCAGAAGTTTGTCTGTTTTCTGTGTCTTCTTGCCCTTCGTCCTGTGCGTGGCCCCACCCGTAAAACCCCCTCCACCACCATTCAAAGTATGACAGGTCCCATAGGGTAGCTCAAGTTAATTGTGCTTCCTACACCTTATCGTTGACGACAGTGGTCCCACACTAACCTGGTGAATAAACTGAAGCCCATATCAATATCAGTGAGACTCGCTTCACGGCAATGTAAGCATTGACCTGTTTTGGAAGTACTACTTAAGGGAGTGTCAAGATCAACAACAAACTCGCAATCCGGCTATTCAAAGCCAGCCGAGATGTAGGCACGCTAAAACGCCCTGTCTGTATCCGTAGCGACATCCTACTCAATGCAAAGCTGTGGATGTACAGTGCTATTGCCCTGGCAACGCTCTTACATGAGGCGGATACTTGGACTATTTAAGAAGGCCAGGCAAGATATCTCAATCATTTTCAACTAAGATGCCTCTGAAAAATACTGAAAGCGAAATGGCAGGAGATATTTCCTGACACGACCGACGTCATTAGTATCCACGCTATGACAAAGTAGATTAAACTGCAATGAAGCGGTGACCTCTTGAGAACAGACGAAGAACGTTCGTCGTTTGGCGACGTCGTTGTCGGTGTCTACATAAAGAGTGGTTTAGAGCGTCTCTAAAAGGACAAGCTTATCAGCTCACTCAGGTACCCGTAAATCAACCCGGAAACCCGGGTGGACTTACCTCAAGTATGACAGACATGGCGTACGTCCCTCGGCTTAGGAATCGTATTTTGATACACCACCCCTACTGTTACCACAAACAACCCCAGTGTTGACACTCATGCCAACGTACAAGACATTACCGCCGCTGCTCTCGCCGTCATAAATGGGGACTCTGATAATGGGTTCAAGCAGGAATCCGAGACGCCAGGCGAATAAAGTTTTTTGTCGTGTCTCCTCCCTCATAATGGAGACTAAATTCTTACCGATCACCATCGTGACCGTGCTTTGCTGCAACGCACAGGCCGGGTAGGTCATTTGCGAATACGTCACTCAGAGACCGGCGAACCAGTGCCTGTGGCCCTGGCATGCGGCCGTTGTACACACTTCTTCTGCTTACAATGTCCCAAGATCCTCAGACGCCACAGGGGTCAGAGCGAACATCTGCGTATCCATAACATTTGGATTCACTGGAGCGTCATCGCAAAAAACTTGCGTCCGACACCTGAAAACTCCTCTACTGCAGCACTGCCGTTTCCACCACCACAAATGGCATCGCGACACTGTCAGTTCACTAGTCACAGTACCATCCTGTACTGAATGCGACTCCATCGCGCTGCGACTGGCGAACCACTGCCAGGAGCCCCAATGGACACCCCTCGCACCCACTTTATCCGTCCTACACTGCCCAAGGACATGTGGCCATAGGATGGGCCTATTTGGTCATAAGCAACTCAGTGAAACTCTTCGAAAAAACACCACACCCTTGACCACATAATCCCACACTGCTCTATCCGTCCGCAAGCATCCCTTGGTCACATACAGTAGGTGGGCTAACTCATGAAATGTCAGCGAAATTCCGAAATGCGTTTTCGTTTCGAAAAGATTAATTAATTAGGGTTGTAAAAGTAGTCAACCTGCAACATAATTCTGTAATATTTCAGTTACGTCAGGACATGCGCTTTTGAATGCACTTCCTTCCGGTTGCATTCAAAAACTATACTTTGTAAAAAACGGTTACTTAAGTAGCATGAATCTTTCTCACTGATTTTCAATGTCCCTAAAAGTCCATTTATATTTTATGGCAAACATGGATCAAAATATTCATTCTTTTGCTCATTCGATAGAAAATTAAGTCATCTTCTAATTTTATGCTCGAAGGAGGGACAGAATCCAGTTTTAAAAAGGTTTCTTAATGTGGAACTTTTAAATACCGTGAAATGGTCACTCATAAATCGTTATGTCTTTTCATTTACCAATATGGCTCGTAAATTTATCAATATGGATCAAATCCACTGCTTAATTTTATGAAACCCTACATGGTTCCCCTTTTTTAGCCCTAGAAATATTTGTGGTTTTCCGTACGCGGAAAATAGACGGCTTTTAGTTTGGAAATCTCGAATCCAAGTGTAACGGTAGAGCGGGTTCAAAATTATTCGGGAACTGGAAAAGATTTTCAAAACCGAATTATACCCTTCCTTCGAGCATAAGATTGGAAGAAGACGTAAGTGTCTACCGAATGAGCGGAAGAATGAATATTTTTATGCATGTTTTCCATGAAATATAATTGGACATTTGGGGGCATCGAAAATCAATGAGAAATATTCGTGCTTTATAAGTAATCATTTTTACAGAGTGTAGTTTTTGCATGCAGCCGGAAGGAAGTCGATTCGAAATCCGGTATCCTGAGGCAATCGGGATATTATAGAAAACGCATTTCGGAATTTCGGTTGAAATTTCATGAGTTAGTCCACCTTCTGTAGGCACAGTCTCCTGACCACGTGATTCACCCCGTAGCAATCCCACGTCTTCCTGGTAGGACGCATGCGACCCGCTTCTCCGCCGCTGGCATGGTCAGCGTGGCGTCGCATGCCAGAACGTGCATACCTCATGCAAGTGGAAGGCATGCGTATGGTGCGCGTAGAAAGTCTGTCTAGCTCTGTCCGCAGCGGCATTCAAATGGTTGAAATTATCACGATGCGCTAAAATCCGTGCTTTAGAGGACTGCCAACTGACTGGACAACAAAGCCTTCGTCCTCAGTACCCGGGGTGATCTGAGGACCGAGCTCAATGCCCCCTCTGAATGCGACCCCTACAGCACTCTGGCGAATGTGAGATGTGAGCCCCCTGTCTGCGAAAGCCCAGCATCTTCTGTGGGAAGAGGTTGCGTGGCATGCGTAGGCGGGGTGTTTGATCTTGTCGGTCCATAGGAGTCCCGTGGGTGAGGGAGTGCGTCAGATGCTACGCGAGTCTGCCTAACTTCGTGCGCAAGGTACCAGTGTTGAGCTCGCTCTGTGGGGCACAAGTTGGACGTCGCCATATGCGGCAGTCGAACTGTCGGACAGACGTATTCAGCTTCACAAACGTCAGTTTTCTCAAGCAATCTTCTAGGCATGTCACAAATCGGCGAACTCCGAATGCTAAATGGTCTCGCATATTAGGCCCAAAATCTAGAGAAAACACAGCCACAGGACAGGTATGAGGCGCACTCCGCTTACATCCTTCAAAATAACTGCAGCGAAATTCGGGCAGTGGCAGAGGAGAGGAACTTTCTCGTCCCTTTGTGCCTTACGGGCTCACTTTCGAGCCCAAACAGCAGCCACACAGCGGTGCATGGTATAGGCCCGCTACAAGATGCTGTAAGTTTGTCTTGATTCTTAATCTTATCTTTGCATTATCATATAACCTTATGAGTTCGGTTATGTTTTGATGTATGGTGGTACAACAAAAATGGCCTATTTGCATACGCTTAGGAGTGTTTATTTAACCAAAAGAAAATCCTGTAGGTCTTGCGGATGAATAATCTTTATGGCAAGAAGCAAAAGGAAGGTCCGCTATAAATTTGCAAAGTATGGTATTATGCACCTAGCAAGTAGTATTCCCCCTTGACATGAAACAGCTAGTTCTCACATAAATACTTTAATGCAGCGAATTCCAACGGTGTTTTGCAGCGCAGTAGCCAGATTACTGCTGATTTGCAAAGACTTGAGTGATTTACTATAATGACCGTTTTGCAGCCTAGTCCAAAGATGTTTCTGTCGCGCGAAGATGCTAGCTTCAGAATTAGTCCGTGCTCGGTTGCCTGTTGAAACTACGTCCGTCTAAAATTGACAGCATACGTATGATAGTTTGTTTCCATTTTTTCGAGACTCGTGTATTGTATCATAATCTTTTGAAGACATGCACGCAAATCTTGTTACTTATAGGCAGAATGACATTACTGACAAAGACAAGGGAGACCTGAATGGCCACATCTGGCTAATTAGCCGTCGCCAGCCAGCCATATCCAACGCCGAAGTATGAACCCCCTACCTACATCATTCGCTGATCTGCGGCTGCTGGTTGGGCATGAGGGAGAACCCTAGGCCAAAACGGGACGAGTGATTTCCGTTAAAACGATCGTTGAGCGCCTCCCTCTACCATTGCACATTCCCGATAGCAACCGACAGGACATCGAGCTCGTGGCTCAGTGGTTAGCGGCGTTGGACTTCTAACCGACAGGTAGCCAGTTTGAGCCGCAGATGTTCCACACTTCGGGCGTGGGTATGACCGGCTGACGACAAATAAGAAGCTAGGAATGGCCATTTCCGTCTCCCTTATCTTTGTCGGTAATAAAATTCTGCTAAAATTCAGGCAAGCCTCGCAAATCTTTGGAAATATTTATGAATTACAAGTCTAATGCCCTTCACTAACTAAGACAGGATCTCTAATAACCAGTACACACACCTCTGCCGTTTAAATGGAGTTTTAAGGGCTTCTGTCATTTACTCCAACCACACTGACTGATACTGACTGAACCAGCATTGCAGACTTCATCAAGTATTTCCCATGGCGAACACATGCCAAGAGGTCATGCAATGTGAACTGAGCTTCAGCATTGACGGCATACATTCCTTACTTACTCTGACTCATAGGTGGCAGTTAGAACAAGAACATGCAAGAAGCAGATGTCAGTTGACAACTGGCGTTTCGGCAAAACCTAGGAGATAGTGATATTTATTACCCATATTGCAGCTGATGTCACGCGGTGCAGAAAATTAAAGAGCGACCTGACGTGGCGGATGCTTTTGATTTGGGCCTGCGCGTTTACCGATGTACAGCGGCGCTTGTAAGATAGGCTACGTCAAAGTTCCACATTTTGCTCTGCAGAGAATGACTGTGTGAATTGAGATTCCATTGGTTTGCATTTGAGTACTTTCTTTGTTCATAAGGACGCCCCAAAAGGTTTTATATGGACGTGACCGACGTCTCCCCCGGTTGTCACTTACGTGCTGCTTTACTAGCCAGCAAAAGCCCGACAGATCGACCGTCGTTTCCAATGATGTCCACCGTGTGCTTCACAGCAAGGTGCAGCAGGTAGGGTGGCCTGTGCGTGAATTAGTTTATAGTGATGTTAGACTTGCGCAACATCTACCGCACTCACTCCCCATCTGGACCCGGTGTCAGGACAGAGTTAGGAAGACTGGAAGTAGGGGGAGCGCAGGTTGCTGACATGACCGGACCCGCACCTAGGCGTGCCACCACACCTACTGCACAAGCCCAACGTCTTACTATCAGACACTTGTTCGATATGACAGGGTTTGTTCCTGCAACATTTAATGCGATAGGGTCCTCAGTAACACATCTTTTGCCTATAGTTCGGAAGTCCATAGACCGCAATCGTATTTCTAGTAGGCAATTGAAGTCTATCTAGTGTTTGCTAGAAACTTAGTGTCAAAGTAAACCCCTGAACACGGACTGCTGCCCGGAGCGAACGACAGCAGTTTCGCCTCCGGTCTTGTTTTATGTGGCCATGTAATTTTTCGTGCGACTGTGCAGCGCATGTTACACTGGCCCATTACTGGATCACTATGTTGCGCATTGGCAGGCGTAGACGAAGTATCCTAGCTCTGTCAACCACTGCACCCGACCCATGCATCAGATGTCTGACAGGCTAGGACTGGTACCTGGGGGAGAAGGAGAGAGTGGGGTTGACTCTGGGGACTGCTTCCCCAGGACGCTCAACGCGCATTCCTCACTATAAACAAGCTGATGCGCGCGTAAAATATCACAGTTCGCTGAACATTGTGGCTTAGAAGAGGACAGTCAGCTGACGGGATAACAGCGATAAGAAAAATCGATAAAAGCTCTACGTAACACACGGCGGGCTTGGTTGTCCAGTCAGTTGGCGGTCCTCCAAAGCACGGATTTTAGCGCATCGTGATAATTTCAACCGCTCTCACCCCGCCCCCGACAATGACTGCTATTACCCCCCCCCCCCATATTCCCACACCCCGCCCGTGTTTTAAGTAGAACTTTTATCGATTTTTCTTATCGCTGACGTGTTTTTTCTTCTACCCCGGAGTGAAGCGGCAGCGACGCCCTCTTTATGTGGCCTAAATGGAACTCTCGCGAACGTGAGATCTGAGTCATCTCCTTCGTGGTGCTGTGACTACCCGTTCCCTTGAGCACGTGACCAGGCGTGTACGACTGTTAAACTTTGCCAGGTCCTGCATCCGGGCCCGCCCCTGATCGTCCTGGCACTAGCGGGTTCAGGTGGGTGAAAGATGAGAGAGAGAGTGTGGCAGATGCAGCGCAAGTCTACAAATTAAGCCACGCGAAAGGTACCGTCCCTGTGCCACCACTGCTATGGGCACACAGTGAACAGCGTCGTCCGTGAAGGTAAAACTGACGGCTTGGTAGTAGAGTGGACGTTCATCGATCGATTCTACGGAACTCACTCGTTCCGCTGTGCCTTACGGGCTCTCTCCCTCTCTCGAGCCCAACCAGCAGTAGGACAGGTGACGCATGATACAGGCAGAATGGTACTATCGACAAAAGCAAGGAGGACTGAAATAGCCACTTCTGGCTTACTAGCCATCGTCGGCCGATCCTACCCAACCCTCAGGTTTGGAACACCGAAACCGACAGGAAAAAGAGTCCGTGGTCCAGTGATCGGAGGTGTTGGAGTTTTAACTAACAGGTCGTGGGATCGAGCCCCAGGTGTTTCACACTTCGGGAGTGGATATGACTGGCTGACGACGGCCAATAAGTTAGAATTTTTCATTCCAGTCTCCCTTGTCTTTGTCGGTAATAACATTCCAACAGATTGGTTTGTGCTCCTCTATGTTCGCTGAGTCGGAAATTAACACAGGACGAACATTCTGGTCGTGGAAACAAGAGAGAACTTCAAAGACTCAATGCAGGCTTGTGCAGTTCATGTTTAGCCTATAAGGTATGCTGTCATGGGTTTTAGTAATCGTTTTCCATGCTTACGTGCTGTTTTAGATGTAAAGAACCGAAGAGGTTTAACCCAATTAAAGTTAATTAGCAATTCTGATCACAATTTAGTTTGACGAGTTCTTCGAACTGGTGCGGACGAACAGTCTTTGAGACCACCAATACAAATTGAAGCTAAAATATGCCAAATTGGAATTGAGGGCCAAATTCTTCTCGCGCCGACTGGTTGAAGGATGGAACAAATTGCCGAACTCCGTTGTCATAGCGGAAAACGTTGAGACCTTCAAAAGAAGACTAGATACATTTGTGCTTGATGGTCAAACATTTACGGGATATCAACGACTGGCACAACTGCTATGTAAATATCTGTATGTTTTTTCCGTACGTCTATCTGTGAATAGGGCTTAAAAAGGCTCTGCCTATATCCCTCATATGTACTGAATTATACAATTCGTACCCACCAAACACACGAGTTTGGCTAAGAAGAAGGTGCTACTGCATTGAGACTTCGCAAAGGCTTATATGTCAAGTGAACATAGGGGTCGCAAACAGGTCACGGAAACTGCGCAAAACAGGGCCGGGTAGAAATGGCTCCGAGCTAATTTTATCTCCCATATGGCCAGCCGAGGATAACGGTCGTCAGCGTATTATGGCGTCAATTAATACGCAGCAACTGTAATAAACTATCTACCTCCGCTTGTAGTGCGTGGTTTAGGGTTTAGCTGGTTAGGTTGATGCGAAGACTGGCTTTAGGTGCTCTCAACAACCTGTCTGCGGACCAGCAGCTAAAGGAAATGATGAAGAATTTGTGCTTTTCCTCCTAGTTCACCTTGGATCGTCCCGGGCCCCATCAGGGATTATGGCAATGAGGCTAAGACGCCTAATTCATAGCGTGACAGAAAGATGGTTCGCATTTATTGGATCTACTGAATTTGCCGCAGGACTGACTTGTGTATGTGTACTTTCCGGTAGAGACTCTAGCAGTGAAATGTCGGCTTTTTAAGTAAGTCACTCGGAATAAAACTTTATAAGCCCAGTCCGAAAGTTGACATGAAAAAGCGGAGGTGAAATTCACCAACTTCAGCGGGATAACTGTGCAACATTTATAAACGGGAGGACTGACTTATATGGCCCCCTAAAGAGGACCTGAGAACAGGGACCGCCCGTATTGCAGGCGGTTTTTAACCGACTTCCATTGAAATTAGAGATAGGTTAGAGGTCAGGGCTATGGTTAGATTAAGGATTAGGTTTATGGCTAGGAGTTAATTTTACCGGTAAGGTAAGTCAGGGTGAAGTTCAGGGCGAAGGTTTGGGCTAGTGTTAACTGCAGAGTTAAGATTTAGGGTAGGGTTGGGGTCACAATTAGTGCAACAACCTAGTTTTATATTAGAGTTATTGCTGTGGTTGAGACAAGGGAATATTTTGCCCTTTCCGGAATCATGCCCAGGCCCAATTTTGCTACTTGGGCGGGACCTCCCTATTCCTGAGTCCTGTTTAGGGGGATGTATAAGTCAGGTTTACCTCATAAACTGCCAACAGGTAGCCAGTAGTATACGTCTTTTGAATGATTTATCATATGGGCGACACAGGCACCACCTAACAGCCCTATCTTAGTGCACCAAACATCAAAAGACCACCCATTTCTAACTCATGATTTTTGCAATTGAATTTACTAATCGTTTATTGAACGCAATGTAATTTATGATACGTGACCTTTCTCCATTTTCGTGGACGCGAAATCCGATTTTCAGTTTCAAGATGGGATTTGGTGTATACTTTTCCCATGCATACATGTGAATGCTCTCTTATAATAAGACGTTCATGAACAGGTGGTTTTGGCCTGTCGCACCCGACTTGGATATCAGGAAACTTCCGCTTCTCCCTGAAAATGTCTAGTTATCCTTTCATAAAAAAGGACTGGGGCGAATTCTTACTCAGGAAAGGCCCACAGAGAGTCTTACTACTTGTTCAAAAATCAATAACGATGTTTCATATGTTGCGTCACCTGACAGTTAGACCGTCGTGACCGACAATGTCCACTGTGTGCCCCACGACATAATGAGAGTAGGCACGGTGACTCGTGTGTCTGAACAGGACATGAAAACAGGAACTGCCTGCATTCCAGGTGGCTTTGAACCGACTTGCAGTGGAATTAGGGCTAGGTTTATGGTTAGGTCTAGCGCCAAGTTTGCGATCAGGTTAAAGGCTAAATTTAGAGATAACGGTAAGGCTGGCCAGAATCAAGTTTGAGGTTAAGGTAATGGTTAGTTTTAATTGTAGGTAGAGTTGGAATTAAAATTAAAGCAGCGGTTTAGTTTTATATTAGAGTTATTGTTGAGGGCAGGACACAGGAATATTTAGCTCCTTCCAGGCTTATGCACAGATCCACTTGGGGGGGAGGACGAGTGCCTATTCCCATGTCCTGTCAAGGAGGCCACATAAGCCACTCCCACCAAATCTTCTCCCAAGTAATTTTGCTGAACCGGCTGCTAAGTAAACCCCGTGTCGTTTATGGGATGTCGGTCGTGTATCTGGTCCCACTTAGTCTTCAATTTCATGGAAAACCTACTTATGTCATTTGCGTGGGCTTACTTTAGTTCCCCATTCATTTCACTCACTTCCCCTCACGCCGCACGCAAGTGTTACCCTTAGGGTTGGCGCTCGACGCGGGCGGTAGGCTGAGGCATAGCGTTAGGATGAGGAGGTTATGGGCCAGGATTACGGCTAAGGATAAGGGGAAAGAACTTAATTGGTCTGACGTTTCGGGTTTTCCCACTAAACCATTATCAGAGAGTCTCAACAAAAGGGTGGTAAAGGCACAGGGAGTGCACTCTTAGGAGGACGCAGTGGCTTGACAACCCCATGCCTAAAGTAATTAGCAGCACTCGCTAGGGGGTCGTATTTGATGCGACGATTGCTTTTCGGCCAGTATCTGGGTGGTTAATGACCGTGAGTCCATCACCGCCGTTGTTGAATCTTGGCGTGACGATTACTCGGCAGTTTGGCTCACTGCCACCGGAACTGGTGGTTGTATGCGCATTTCCTGCCTGACTAATTATTTTGATCCGACAAGATCGCAGCACAGAATAGGAAGGCGGAAGGCTATTGGGCTTGTCATTTAAATACGGACCGTCATTGCCAATAGAAGCGAAGAGACGAGTCTCAGGAAGTAGTCTTGAAGATGGAGACATGATCGCTGGGACAAGAGCTTTACTAGCCTGACGTTTCAGATTCCTGTTCGAACCCGCGCAACTTCGTCAACCGGTGCATACGCAAAAGGGGCGCAAGGCCTAATCGCACGGACATCAAATTTTGGCGAGCGTATCCGTATGTCAAGAAAGTTTTGGAGGCTGTCGGCGGCCTTCTCGCGCCACTTTGGGTTGGAGTTGCACACAGACCGGAGACAACCATCAGGCGTCAGGTAATGAAACCAAAAGACCCGCTGCCACGGCTAGAAACGTCTGGAGTCGTTTATCGGATCTGGTGCAGTTGCGGAAGACAGCTCCCAACGAGAATGGCCGAACACGCTGCAGCGGTGCGGAGAAATGACGCCAGCTCTCAAGTTGCGGCTCATTCGACGAGATCCGGTCACACATTCAAATTCGACGAGGCCGAAATTCTCGCAAGAGGTGACAACCGCGTGAGCCGGGAGCTACTTAAATCATGGTTTACTGGCCCCCAGTCAATTAACAAGTGCAACGAACTCCGCTCTTGCATACTCGGTGCTGAGACTTCGCCTAGGCGGAGTAATTAGCCACGCGGGGGGCGCACAGGTGAACATTCTTCTCAATTCCAAGATCGGCGGGTTGTATGGTCGAGCAATCATCACATCAACATCCAACACACGTGATGGGATTGCAGCGATTAACGACGCGAATATTGGCCACCAAACAGTCATCCCACCAAGTACAGCAATCCCTGATGAATGAAGAGCCGTGACTTTTCATAGGTATGCGGTAGCATGACGCCTGCATCCTATAAATACTGCAACCCCTTGTGCATGAACCACCCGTATCTGCTGTTGTCTCCGATGATGGGTTCGAGCAGAAATCCGAAACGTCAGGCTAATAAAGCTCTTGTACCAGCGATCGTGTCCCCTTCTTCACGGACCGTCATTGTCATTGAGCTGGATTGGCCAATGACACACAAAGAACATACTAACGACGTCTTCCCCGACACTCGATTCACGATAGAGAAGGAAGAGAACAACCAGCCAACCTTTATTGATGCTCTCCTCTGCCAAGAGGATTGCGCTGGTTTGGAAATAGGCAAGTGTTTAGGAGAGATACTAATAGGACGCAAGTAGTTGGCTTCAACAGCTACTGCTCAATTAGCCACAAACGCAGCTCCGTAAGGGTGTGTCGAGGCACACAGCAGCAGACCGAAAGACAAGGTT
This sequence comes from Spirometra erinaceieuropaei, assembly GCA_902702965.1. Taxonomy (NCBI): domain Eukaryota; kingdom Metazoa; phylum Platyhelminthes; class Cestoda; order Diphyllobothriidea; family Diphyllobothriidae; genus Spirometra; species Spirometra erinaceieuropaei. Next base: position 23,454 of record CACRXP010001468.1, on the reverse strand, counting down.
GCTGGACCATAACACCCTCAACCGTTGCTTAGAGCTAATGGTTACCTGCGCAACTTCGTCAGCTGATACGTGCGTAAACGTGACAGGAGACATAATTTATCGGGTCTGGAATTTTGGCTAGCACTGTCGTACGTGAAGAACGTCTTGGAATCTGTCGGTTGTCTTCTCACACCAGTCGGAGTTGGAGTTGCACACGGACAGGAGCCAACCATTAGGCGCCACGTCATGAGGACGAAAGACCCACTGCCACAACAGTAAACGTCCGGAGTCTTTTACCAAATGTGGTGCAGTTGCGGAGAAAACAGCTACGTCGGACAAACAGGAAGACTACTCGAAACACGAACTACCGAATATTCAGCAGTCGCAGCGATGAGGAATGGCGCTGGCCCCCAGATCGCGGCTCGTTCGATGGGACCCGCCCACATCTTCAAGGTTGGCTTAGCCGAAATTCTCGCAAAAGGTGGCAACCACGTAAGTCGCGACCGCATCTTCTTCTGAACTGCTTCCTGGAACTCAGCTATTGGCTTCTATCGACAAGGGTTACGATTAGGCTTTAAACATACAGTTTGAGTTCATGGGGTTAGGGGTTAAACTATGAGGGTGATGGAATTAAATTATATATTCTCTCGGGGCCGTCATGAAAGTCGGCTTAAACGCCTGCAAACTTTCTTTCTCAGTGTTATTAGCCATCAAAAACTGGGATCATTTCGCCTGACATATCTAACCAATGCCCTAGGTTTCCATATTTCCGCACACTCTCGGCTTCTAAGTGCCAATATTTCAAACTTCGCACCGGAGTGTTTACGCTTCGCTGGTGCATTTAAACAGGCTACTTGGTGGAATACATATTTTTTTCCTTTGCTTCTCGAAAAAAGCAATATCTGACTTGCGTTTACCCCACCAATAAGGTCACCTTGGCACCATTCCCGCAAAATAGGTGTCCTTGCCTTCCGAATTCTAGGCAGAGCCAAAAACTTAGTCATCACCGTTTTTGATCTCGCTGATAGTTGTGCATTTAGTTGTGCAGTTGTTTAGCCAGGTCCCGTATGAGAGGTGGCTGGGGAGTTTGCTTACTGGGGCTATTTTGTGGGCTTCCATAATCACATCTGACCCATTTGGCTTCCGTTTTACGTCTGAGGTTAGGATTCGGGTACCGGTTATTGGTTCCCGATTTTCGGGTTAGCGTTATGCCTTTAGGCTTAGGTTTTCGGATTACGGTTAGGGTTTGAACTTACGATTAGGTTTCAGTATTACGGTTAGGTTTTTCAGTTAAAGCTTTGTCTAAGGGCTACGGTTCCATTTACGATTTCAGTTAGGGCTGGGGCTAGGGTTTCTCTTGGGATTAACGGTTAATGTTTAAGGTTGAGGTTAGGGTTAAGGGTAGGATTAGGGTTAAGTTCGCCGCCCGCTTCCCCAATCCCGGCTACCAACTGAGATCTAGCCCAGCCTCTTTTAACTTTAGACAGCTTGTAGTTAGGCAATGTTTTAAGACCATGTACTGTCAGTCTAGACAACACTGCAATCGCCCGTTTATTAATCCCCCTTATGGAGCTTGCGACATGGTCCAAATCCATTTGAAAATTGTCAGAGCCATGCATAGCATCTCCTTAGCAGCACAGAGGAAAGTAGGAAGTTCCTTAGGTTCAAGATGTATAGCTGGGTTGTCTCTTGGCTCGCTGACTATTTTACTTCCCACACTCATTTCGCCCAATTCGACAAGCGGAAATTTGCGGTACTTCCCAACGACTGTGGAGTTCTCCAAGATTGCATTCTTTTCCCTTACCCCTTCTCCCTCTACACTGATGCTCTAAGATCACCAAATGACTGTCTATTGGTTAAGCATGCTGATGATGTGGTTGTTGGACACCCTCTCAAAAATCATGTACATCTTCAGTATCTGAAGGACAGCGCTGAATATGTCTCAGTATGGTCGCAAGAAAATGGTCTCCTAATGAACAATTAAAAATCAGTTCAGTGTATTTTCAAATTGCGGTCCTAACCCAGTTCTGAATCCTTGGACATCCCTCTCAACGAGGTATCCTCTTTCAGGTACCTTGGAGTTAATTTGTCATTAAATCGTTCATTTTCCTTCCATAACGGTTCCCTTTTCACTAAACCTCGCAGACTTTATTTGGTATATTTGTTGTTTACGTTCCTACCACACACCTCAACCCTTAATCTGGTGGTTCACAGATGTCAGCATTCTTCCTCCTATTCTGTATTTTTCTCCCGGCATTTTTCCTGCTTTGTTAAAAAAAGATCCGATAGCTTTAAAACTTGTCCTCCGAATGGTCTTTTCTGTTGCCCGTGTTTTTTTATCCCTCCTCAGTCAGTATGATCCCACGACGACATTTAAAATCGATCAAGAAATTTGGTAGTCGAATTCTGGATGACGTTGCCCATCCCCTACATCCTGAACTAATTTCCGCGAAGTCTTCCCGTCCCGTGCGCTGTGGTTTTTGACTTATCCTTTGCCATACATCGGCATATCAGCATTCCTGGCGCGCTATCTTACGTGTGAAGAGACAGAAACGCGGAAACAAAGACTCGGACTGCTCCCAAAATAGCCTTTCCTCTTTGTCTAAAACTTCTGACACTTGGGCTAATTTATTAACTTATTTTCCTTCCACAGTGAATGTAGCCCACTTTTAGTGGAAATTTTGAATTTATAATTTCAAAATAAAACGAATTCCTCTGTCTATTAGCTTGGAAACCCAAAGCGAAAAAAGAGCGGCATGTCAGATTAAAATTAATTCAAAAATGGGGAAACTTTATTAGAAGGCGGAAAGTCACCGTTCCTTCAACTGAAAATACTGACGACGTAATTTACGGCAAAGTGAGCAGAAGAAGGGGTATTTTATGCTTGTTGTCTGCAAACTATGTTTAAATTTATAACTGCACTGGAAAGTGGCAAAAATATACATACAGTGAATGACCGATCTCAGGAAATGTTGGCCAAAATTCTGAAAGGCGTTTTCAAATAGGAAGGATTACTCAGGTGAGGTTGATATACTGATTATCCCGCGGTATAATACTATAGTATTCCGGATTCGGCAGGAGGTCGGCTTTTAAATGCACTTCCTATCCATCTCACGTAGAAACCACACTCACTAAAAAAGGCCACTAAAATAGCATACATTCTTCACACTGATTTTCGATTGTCTTATAAATTCAAATATGTTTTATGAAAAAAATCAACAAAAATATTCTTTATTTCACCCGTATGATAGAAATTCACGTCAGCTTCATATTTTATACTCGAAGAAAGAGTATAATTAGGTTAAAAAGAGTTTTTAACTATGAGATTTTTGAGACTTTGCAGTGTCCATTCATAAAGCATCGTACCTGTCCGTTTATCACTGCTTCTCGTGAAATATACAACATAGTCCGCATTCAGTGCACAATTTTATGGACTCAATATGGCATCTTTTTAACGACACAGAAAAATGCATAATTTTCCCTACGTGGAAAGCATTCACCTTGTAGACGTAAATCACTAGGCGCCAATGCAACGGCTGATCAGGCTCCAAATTATTCGGGAATTTGAAAACCTAAATACACTCCGTCTTCGAGTATAAAATATGAAAATGACGTAATTCTCTATTAAAAAAAGGTAAAAAGGGCATATTTGTTCACGTTTTTTATAAAATATATTTAAATTTATAAAACCATCAAAATCAGTGTAAAAATGTATGTTACATAAGAAGTCGTTTTTTTAACCGAGTATGGTTTCTACAGGAGCATACAAGGAAATGCATTCAAAAGTCAACATCATGCCGAATCCAGAATACTATTGGATTATGCCGCGGGATAATCAATATTACAACCCTACCAAAGAAATCCTTCTTAATCGGAAACGCTGTTCAGAACTTTGGCCAACATTTCCTGAGTTCGTTCACTGACTGTACATATAAGTGGTCATTTTTTTAACGCGTATGAGTTTTTCAGGCAAGCAGAAAGGGATGCGCATTCGAAAGACGGCATCCTATCATGCCGTAAATATTTTGAGATTTTGCCTTTCGAGGACCGACTTTACAAACCCACCTAAGTAATACTTCTTAACAAAGATTTAATTCCAAAATGTGGCTTAACGCCTCATAAGATACACCACCTGTGGTGAATCGACGCGTATCCCGCCAGCGCCTGTTCTGTTTCTGGTTACTGCGGTTCTCGGGACTTGGTCTGTTTCCTGTTGTTATTACTTCTTGAACAGCCTTTTTTATTTTGGCCAAATTTATTGAAGCTAGCATCTGGGAATCTACCTGACTTGTTATAAATTTTGGCGCAATTTTAGGTGCCATCCCGTAGCCTCAAGTCTTTTGGGTGTTGCCGACGGCACTATTGTCGCCGACAGCGCCAAAAATAATGCTGTCTCTAATTTCTAAGACAGGCGGGAGGGGGGCGGGATGCATAACATAACTGAAAATCTGGTCACTGTGGGCCTTCGGTCATTTCCGCATATTGTGTCCCCTCTCTTGCCTATCGAATGTCATGCGACAGGACTGCTCATGCTGCCTCTCTCAGGACAACAAAAGCGAAAATCAGACAGCCACACGGCTTGTTTGTTTTCCATGTTGGCGCTCGTTTTTTTTTCTGTCCGTGACTAGAGCATTCGGAGGAGGCTGTTCTTCACCGAGCAGTTTGGTTATCACACCGAAGTAAAGACGTGGGCTGTCTCTCACGCAAACTGGAGGACATCAGACAGTTGCAAAAACAAAATCTTCTCCGAAACATTCTCTGCCTGATTAAAATATCATGTTGGTTATTGGCAGGTTAGGAGAGTTTGTGCTGTATGTCCAATGGAATTCCATTCAGCGAAATTTTCCACATTGTTGAGGAAGGAAGTCTCCAAACAGTCGCAAGAGGGCTAGGGATGCTCAGATTCTTAAATTGAAATTTACTAGTTGATCTCTGGAGGGGAAAGAATGTAATCACAGAGAAAGCCCGTAATTCGACCTGCTAAAGTGTTTTTGTCTTGCGAACGGTTCACATCGCACTTTCTGGGGTTCTCTTAAAACGACTGCGCAGATCGGGACGATGTTTTTCTGTTACGATGTGTTTTAGGAAGTAAAACCCGGACGGAGTGATATACAATGCGCAAAATTCCGCAGCCACCTTCCCCTGGCGAGAACCAAGGTCTGGTTGATTGGGTAACCAAGAGACAGCCGCGGATTTGTCCATTCGGAGCAGGCTTGCCCCCTATAAAATCTACCCAAGGGAGTGTAGGAAACGCAAAAGACGCTGTCATCAACTCCGACTACTAATAAAAAGAATAGTCAGGATTAATGACAGAATTATTAATGAAATATCGAATCACCTGCCCATCCAGCACGGGTACCGCGCAGGGAAACCCCTGTGGGATTGTGTCCGTTTATCAAAACAAGCAGAACGGTTAAAGAAATGCGCCCAGATAGTAAAAGGCAAGTTAGTTTGGCGCCTTGGTACAGGAGTTCTGTACCCCGGTCAGTTCATTCCGACCAGCAAATTCGAAGGTCGAAAATGTGAAACGGATGACTGCCGAGCTGTTGTGTGCCCGTGTACCATCTCACGTATTTCTGCGCAAAACTAAAACCGAGGTGGCAGGTGAAGATACCGGATACGGAAGTCCTGCAACGGACAGGAATCCTCAGCATCCACGCAATGGCGAAGGAACCACATTCGCGCTGAAGCGGTCATTTCGCAAGGATGGAAACCCACCCTACGAGGACGCCATACAGACCTGCCTCAAGGATATTCAATTCAATCCGATTACCCCGGACAATGTCGCCCAGAATCAACTGGCAGTGGGGGGAGCAGTCAGCTACGAATCCAAGCGAATTGTCGCCGCTAAAGCCATATGAACGGTTTATAGTTGGCAAACACTGCGGACACTCTAACTCGACACTCCACCACTTCTAACTTGCTCACGCTGGCAACGAACCTTCTGCGCAGGGCCAAGCCTCGCCGTACATCTTCAGGCTCAAGACAACAACAACTCGATAACTTCTTCTACTGTCTCAGGAAACGCCTCCACCGCCACCCTAAAGCGCAACCCCCACGAGGGCCGTCGGTACCACCGATGAACAAGATCCCGACGTCCGGCCTCCGTGCCGACCGCAGCCCCCAGCAGCTATGCGGACTCCTTCCAGACCTGCCCTCATTACGATTCCATCTCCACATGACGCATAGGCGCAGTCGGTCACTTGAGAACTATTGGCAGGAGCACCGATATACGCCAACCGCACCCGCCTCAGTTCCCCACCCTGCCCATGCACATTCGGTCACCGCTTGGTTCTACCCGGCCATATGTGCCTCCATGTAAGGCAGATCAAACGTCAGGCCAAGCAGACCAATCGTCATCACCACCTGCCAACAATCCATTGCAAATGAACTCGTTTCACATTATCCACGGCAGGCATGGAGTAGGCGCCTTTCGTGAAAATGAAAGACGTGCTCTGTTGTACTATCACGCATTTCAGATCCCACCCGTCCGCTCCCCCTTTTTGTGAAAGCTTGAGCTTTTAGTTAGTACCCGTGTTGTCAATATATGGGTCTGAGATCATCCAGGAAGCCGATATGGCCACCGTGTCTGGTGAGGGCAGGCATTACGTGACTGCTCTGTGATATGGCCTTCAGTGGAATGCCTGCGGGGAATAGCAAAAAAGGAGAGGTAAGGGATCAGGGGGGGGAGACGAATCGTTCGACTACCGCATTTGGAGCCTGGTGCTGTCAAGAACAGCGTTACTACATCACTCTCGCCGAAGTCCGTAACAAACAGACAGGACTCATCAGCAGGCCTGGTGTGTTGTACCGGAGGCGGTCGTGTATAGAACGTGTAGACCTCTGTCATACGCCTGTTCCCCGGTCGCGCATCAAATGACTGACAGTTGGTAGGTGCCTGACAGTGGGAGGAGGGAGTGAGGTCGTCGCTGTGCACTGAGTCCTAATGTCATGCAACGCATGTTCCTCACAATAAACAATCTGATACGATTGTTAACTGTCATTGGCAGGACAACTCTGCCATCCTCTCAGTACAGAGAGTTAGACTGGATTGGCCAGCTTTTAATATGACCTCAATGGCACTCCCAATCATTCGGGACCTCAGGTGTCCCTTTCTTGCGCGTGTGGGGCACGCGTAGATGTGTCGCTTGGCCATGGCGTGGCAATATCAGTGACCCAACCGTCCTAGTTATGAACCCAGAAATCGGTGGGTTCATCGGTATGCATTCACATCATTCCGGTAGGCGTAAGATGCGTTTTGAGGCGTTACTACACTACTCTCGACCGAAGTCTATAACATACAGACAGGGCTCATCAGCAGGCCTGGCGTGTTTTGCCGGAGGCGGTCTTGTGTGTGGCACGCGTAGACCTCTGCCACCCACCTGTTCCCCAATCGCCGCATCAAATGACTGACCGGCTCAGTAAAACTCTGCCCTCCTCTCAGTACGGAGAGTTAGACTGCAGTGGCCATCTTTTAATGTGACCTCGATGGCATTCCCAATCATTTGGGACTTCAGGTGTCCCTTTCTTGCTCATTTGAAGCTGTGGTCTGTCGTGTGGGACACGCGTAGGTGGGTCGCTTGGCTTTGTCAGCCATTGCGTCTGATCCCGCCTCCGATCTTCTTGACTCTGTTTTGCCACCGGATCCGGGTGGGTGAGTGAGTGCAGTAGATGCGTTGCAAGTCACTATAAACCAACTTACGCGCAAGTCACCGTTCCTACAGCCGCCCTGTTTTGGGGCACAAAGTGGACATCCTCGTTAGCTACACTCGAGCGTTGGCTTGATCTTTACAAATAACCTCCTCCATCCCCAAAGAAGGCGAGAGCATACCGCCTATCCAGACCTCACTTTTGCATATTAGTTCGCGGGAGGCAGTTTATAAAGACCGAAGGTCTATATACTTTTCAAGCGAGTGCGGAAACGTTGTTATGTCTATTAAAAAGTTCCCCTTTAGGGCGCCCTGATCCACCCCCTTGACACTGGCCTTCAGGTGGAAGCTGCATAATCTCTCCTACCGGGCGTCAACTGACCGATCAAATCCATTAGTTCAGAACGCACGGATTGCGGTGTGCACGGCCGCGGAACACAGCTCGGCAACCTCTTCCCCTCCCGCTGGTGATAGGCGTTGGCCGGAGCCCGGGACGAGCGTGGGCTACACTAATCACGCCTGGAACCGCGAGACAACCAATTTATGATCCATCCCCGCCCCACCCCGCCTCATATCTGTCACCCGTGCATTCAAGTTGTTAGCTTAAACTCATTCGTCTCTTCCCCTACCCCTTTCGTTGCTCTGCGCGCTCAGCGCTCCCCCCCCCCCCCCCCCCCTACATGCACTACCACCCCCCTCCCCCAGCTCAAAACCTTCGAGGTGATAGCATGGCTTATCCAAACATATCGTAATGTGGTGACATGAAATGACTGGTGACGCGCGTTTGCACAGACTGACTTAATAAAATTAAAATTCTCCCACTGCCCCTCCCTCCCCTCCCCCCAACAAACATAAAAGTGTCTGAAAAGGCGAGAATTCCACATAACCTCTAAAATTACCTCATGAAATTGTCCAACTCACCCCAAACGCAATTAACTACAAGACCGGAGGCCCTGAGGACAGATTTTCTCATCTCTTACCTTCGTCCAGGAAAATCGCTAAAATAAGTTCGGTCAGTTAACCTCGTCAGAAAAAACTACGACGGCTTACCTTCCTGTGGGAGAATTGAGAGAATTAACTGGTAACCTCAGTACCCGAAGGCTACTGAGGAGGCATTAGCTGCAATAAAAGTCTCCATATAATGTAGACCAGTTTGATAAGGATAATCGCAGGGATGCTGGATGCGCAGTTTGATCTCCAGGTCGTGACCCATTATAATAAAATAGGACATTACTGCCACGAATAACGAGATCCATTGTTTTCGCGCGAGACAACGATGCGGTCGTAACCTAAGCGTGGATTTTTTATGTCGAAGCAGAATTCTGCATTCTCACTCACTCTTCTCGCGCCCATAGAGTTTAGGATATCAGGACAAAGACAAGACCACTGGAGATGGACGGGCGAAGAGTTGTCGACAGGGCTAAACAGGTCGCCATCACAACTTACTGGCTTCATTTAGGGACTCTGCGATCTCCAGAAGCCATTCAGCCTGACCTTCCGCCCTAAGCGGGCAGTTAGCTAGTTCAGCAAGCAATCAAAGGCAAGTAGAAAAAAAATTTAGCAGGAAGTTTATGAGTTTATTGTCGGTCATTTCTAACATTCACCTCAGTGATTAGCCGTCAACGGTTAATAAGCCAGAAATGGCCATGCCAGTCTCCTTGTTTTTTTCGGTAATACCATTCTGCCTATATCATGGGCCGCTGTGCGACTGCTGGTTGGGCTTAAAAGAGAACCCGTAAGGCACAACGGAACGAGAGAGTTTCATAGAAACGATCGGTGAGCTCCCCTCTACCTGTGCCACAACTGTCCTTGCCACTACACCGGCCTAACAGGACGAAGTCTAAGCTCACGGATACTTGAGCACAAACGGGCCGTTCGGAGAGGCGATCTACTATCTCAAGTCGCCACTTACAAGCTGGAGGAAGGCCACGAGTCCGACTTCGCCAACACACGGTTATTGGTGCGAGTCGGCAACAAGACGGGGCGAGAACTGCTGGAGGCGTGGGTGTCGGACGCCAACTATATCAATAGACACATTGATTTGCCTGCGTGTTATCAGCACTCCGCCCACGCAGCCAGGTGGCGCAGCTCACATCGTCGCGAAGTAAAAACGGCGTCACCACGCCGGGAGACCACTGTGGGCCAGGTAGCACAAACGAGACCCAGCCGCGGACGTAGCCCCCCCCTCTCACGGCCCAACGCTATAAGTGTTCACACATTGCTGCACTCTAGCAGTCTCTAATTATGAACTACAGTTCAAGCTTGCAAGCTAAGGCCAATAAATCTATTGTCCCAGTGATCGCGCCTTCGTCTTCTTTTAAACCATTTTATATATGTTGATGATTGAAGCGAAAGTGCGCGTTCCTGGACATAACTGAGAAGATAAGGCGATCACAGGAACCATGTTTTTATTGGTCTGACGTTTTGAAAGCCAACAAGCTTCGATCATTGGAGGTGGGTTGCGTACGTCACGTCGCAGCATTAAAGGGTTTTTCTTCGTGATGGCGCGTGACTGAATTCCAGTGCGTTGCATCACGGGGTTGACGATTGTTTTCATGGTGGCATCGGCTCCTCCTCATCATTTGTCGCAGGCATCTTTGAAAAAATACAAACATTAACGCTACCGCGTTCAGGGACTACAACTCTCTTCAGAATGTCAGAGAAAGAGTCTGCTAGTACACCCATAAGTCCAGAATTGTCACAAAGAATGTGCGTCCTTGATATTTAAAGACGAAACAAAAAAATTTAGTGAGAGAACCCCGTGACTCCTTCTCCCCACACGCACAGTAAGCGGGCTGACTTATAAAAATGTCAACCGAAATTCTGAACTGCGTTCTCGTTTCGAAAAGAATAATTAAGTAGAGTTGTAAAATTAATAAGCAGGCAAACAATTCTATAATTATTTAGTTACATCAGGATGCCGACTTGCGAACGAACTTTCCGGTGGGATACAAAAACTATACTCTGTAAAAGATGACTTCTTATGTAGCATAAATTTTCTCATTGATTTTCGATGCCCCTAAAAGTCCAATTATATTTAATGGAAAACATGAACAAAAATATTCAGTCTTCTACTCATTTAATAGAAAATGACGTCCTCCTTCAATTTTATGCTCGAAGGAGGGTATAATTCGGTATTCAAAAAGTTTCCAGTTGTGAGATTTTCCAAAACGTGAAATGACTGTTCATAAAACATCATGTATCTGCACTTACCAATGTGCCTAGTAATGTTAAAAATATGGCTCAAATCCACTGCTAAATTTTATGAACCCCATATGGTGTCCTCTTAACGCTGTAAAGAAATATGCGGTCTCCTGTACGCGAAAAATACACGGCTTGTAGTTTGGAAACCCTAAATGCAAGTGTAACGGCATGCTGTGTTCAAAATTATTCGGGAATTGGAAAAGTTGGTTAAAACCGACTTATTCCCTTCCTTCGAGTGTAAATTTGGAAGAGGACGTCATTCTCTACCGAATGAGCAAAAGAATGAATATTTTAATGAGTGGTTTTATGAAATATTATTGAATTTTTAAGGACATCAAAAATCAATACGAAGAATGCATGAAAATTTGGTAGTCATTTTTCAAAGGGTATAGTATTTGCATGCAGTCGGAACGAAGTTCATTCGAAAGTTGGCATCCTGAGGTAACTGATTTGTTATAGAATAATGCTGCACGATGATTATTTATCACAAGTGGATGACCACACCTAGGAATGAGCAAAAGAATGAATATTTTAATGAGTGGTTTTATGAAATATTATTGAATTTTTAAGGACATCAAAAATCAATACGAAGAATGCATGAAAATTTGGTAGTCATTTTTCAAAGGGTATAGTTTTTGCATGCAGTCGGAACGAAGTTCATTCGAAAGTTAGCATCCAGAGGTAACTGATTTGTTATAGAATAATGCTGCACGATGATTAGTTATCACAAGTGGATGACCACACCTAGGAAATGAGTCACCAAGACAATTGACCGTACCGGAAACCAAACAGATCGAGAATCGCTTGAAGCCTGGGTTTTGGATGAGATTTTTATCGATTTATCGATCTTGCGCCAACGTGCAGAACCTCCAATCTTGCCCCATCAATCGGTGATTGGTCAGCAGCCCCTATAATTGTTGCTCGTCCTGTTTTTGCTTCTGTCTCTGACGAAGGACGCCTTCACGAGTTCGAAAACTCAGAACAATAAACAGGCTCTCCCGAGGTTCGACCAAGTATCCTTCTTTACTTATAAGCATATCCAGTCTGTACTCCTCTTCCTTTATCTGACCATTCTGTAGTGCACTACACTAGGAGCCTTTGAGACGAACAAAAGGCGTTTTAAAATAAGTGGGATTTTTTTATCCTAGCGACTGTAAATTAATCTCTGGCAAAAGGCGGTCAGTCGCGAAAGGATTTTGCTGTTCACTTTTGGAACACGGTAAGAAGGAACTATAAAATCCAGGGTAGACACTTCTGACTGGAGGCGATGTGAACAAAAAATTTGGAAATGGGCGTGACGGAGACGCAGCCGTTTAATTAAAGCATTTTTGTCCATTTTCTGTGAAGGTGTTTGCTGTCAATATGAATGACATCAAACCGATACGTGAACTTAGAGTAGGTGGGCTAACTCATGAAATGTCAACCAAAATTCCGAAAAGCGTTTTCTTTTCGAAAAGATTTACTAAGCAGGGTTATAAGACTGACCATCCTGCAGCGTAATTCTATAATTATTCAGTTGCCGCGGGATACCCGCTGTCGAACGAACTTCTTTTCCGTTGTGTGCAAGAACTATGCTCTCTAAAAAATGACTACATGCGTAGAATGCATGTTTCATGAGTTGTAATGCCTTTAAAAATTCAATTACATTTCAGAGAAAGCATGACAACTGTCAGTAGGCTGTGGTTCGTGGCATACGAGATTTATGGTAAAGGGAGTTTTATGGGTGGGGCAGTAAGCAAGACAGCAAGCTGACACAATGAATGGAAATACAGAAATTGCCTGAATTTTTCCCGAAAGTCTTATCCTACGCCAGTGTACGACAACAAAAACAAAAGCAGCAATTAAACAATAAACAAAATGTAAACTTCACACGATAACGGATTTTGAGTTTAGATGTGAGGTCGTGGGAAGTAAACGTTGTCGGCAGTGCAATTTCTGCAACGGCTTGCAAACGCATACCAAGATAAAACCCCGTATGAAACGATCTATAGTCTACTGACAGTCAAATGGTGTCCCTCTCTATACCGTTGCCGAAAGTATATATAAAAATATTCATCATTTTACTCATTCGGTAGAAAGTTACGTCCTCTTATAATTTTATACTCGAAAAATGGGCATAGTTTCCGCATTCGGAAAACCATACATTTCTCTACAGCGTTAAGAGGAGACCATATGGGGCTCATAAAATTTAACAGTATGTTTGAGCTATATTGTTAACTTTACAAGCCACACTGGTAAATGCAGGTACATGTTTTTTATGAACTGCCATTTTACGGTTTTGAAGAATCTCACAATTAGAAACTTTTTGAAAACCGAATAATACCCTACCTTTGAGCATAATATTGGAAGAAAACTTCATTTTCTATCGAATGAGCGAGAGGATTAATATTTTTTTTCATGAAATATAATTGAATTCTTAAGGGAATCGAAAATCAATGAGGAAATGCATGCTACATAAGTAGTCATCTTTTACATATTATCGTGGGATACTGGATTATGAGCTTCCGTACTGCAGTTGATTTTACGCTAACATCCGCTGGGTATCTATTCCCGTGCCATAATTTTAACACTAATCCAACCTCCAGCCCTTATCCTAACCTTGCTAAGCCTAACCTTGACAGGTTTAGTGGGGAGGTTTGTACTAGAAATCCCCTCCTAGCACTTATCATGATTCCTAACCCCTCCCCCCGGAATTCAACGAAAGGTCGCCCCTAATACGTATGGTCCTTATTTCCGCGCCCTTCCCTAGACTGTTCCCTGCTGTGACCCGATCTCTGAATTTTCCTTCTACGCCATCTTGATTGTTCATTAGCTTCCTAAAAAGCGGACCACTTGCTTCTGCCAGTGAATTTCAACTTTCTCGACGCTATTGTAGGAGCGCGTCTACCCATCTGGTTACGAGAGATGCTCCCCGATTCAGTTCTTATCTTCATTCTCCCTGAAATTTCAGCACCAGTTTTGACGCCAGTTTGCACATTTAAAAAGATCGGTGTCGGTTGGTTTTGTAAAGCCTACTCCTCTCCGTCGACTACTGTCTAGGGACAATTAACAGTGCAAAACCAATTGTTTTTCTGTCTGTTTGTACTAAGAACTATTCCCTCGAAGAAGAGCATGTTCTTCCTTTTTTTCGCATCAAGAATACCACAAAAACCACTGTAATAGGAAGATGGAGGGGACGGGGGATTATAGTCTTGACCTCGTCTAGAAAAGTGACCAAGGCGTCCTGTCAGTTGACAGTCTTCGTAGCCACGAATGTTAACGTTTTGGGATGGTTTCAGCGCCTGTGGGTTTTTTAGAGTTACCTGGCAAGAGGTGGACCTAAGCTGAACTAGTTTCGCTCTCCCTCTCTCTGTCTCTTCCCTCTGCCTTCCATTAATGACTTCTTCGAGTCGAGCGGCCTGGGATTGAAAGTGGGCGGAGTGATTGACGTGATGAGTGATCTTCGTCTATCGCTTGCATCACAAGGACTCCGATTTAACATAGAATGGCTGATGTGAACGCAGGAAGTATTCATAAAGGTAGACTGGCAAACCACATCAAAACCCTCCAACTGGCAATTAACAACCCTCAGTTAAATAAAAACATAAAAGAAGTCTTGGCAGTAGTGATATTGGGAGTATATGAAAAATAAGAGAGCCAAAATGCACGAAAACTCATGATGCAGGCGAAAGCGCCATTGGAGCCTGTCCTGGCAGGCAAGTGAGTAGATAAAGCGGTCTTAGCGTCATTATGCTTCTTTACAGACTTCTTATTTAAGTTGTATTCATCAGGAATTAATGCTGGATGAAGTACCACAGTAGGTCAGATTTTCAACGTTTGGTCATTAGTAGGATTACTTTGGTGGGATTATAATATTGATTGGCATGCGGCATAATCTTATAATATTGCGGACTCAGCAGGATGTCAGCTTTTAAATATACTGCTTTTCAGTCTCCTTTAGAAACCGTACTTGGTAAAAAATTACTTCTTAAGTAGCATACATTTTCCCGTCGATTTTCGCTGGTCTTGCATATTTAAATATATTTTATGTAAACCCCGATCAAAAATATGTTTCATTCAGTCGTTTGATAGAGGATCACATAATCTTTACATTTTATACCCGATGAAGGAGTATAATTAGGTTTGAAAAAGCTTCTAATCATGAGACTTTTTAGGGCTGCACAATGTCCATTCATATAGCATCATATCTTTGCGCTTACCACTGATCCTCATGAAATGTGCAACATAATCCGCATCTATTGGAAAATTTTAGGGACTCTTTATGGTATCTTTTAAAAGGCATAGGAAAATATGCCCTTTTCTTTACAAGGAAAGCGTGCACCTTGTAGACTGAAATCGCTAAGCGCCAATGCAACGAATGATCAGACACCAAATTATTCGGCAATTATAAAACTTTTTTAAAACCTAATTGTAATCTTTTTTCGAGTACAAAATATAAAGATGACACGATAACCTATCAAACGACTGAAATAAAGCATATTTTGCGTATGGTTTCTATGAATTATATTTGAATTTACAAGACCAGTGAAAATCGATGGGAAAATGCATGTTGCTTAAGTAGTCAGGGGAGGTGAATTTAAAAGCTGATATTCTGCTGAGTCAGCAATATTATAGGGTTTTGCTGCAAGATAATATGTATTAGAACACCACTAAACAGCTTACCTACGCGTGCAGCTCGCATGAGGGCTGCTTGAGCTTTACATGTAGTTAGACACACCAACTGACTTCTGCCAGTACATTGGAGGCATACGGAACGCAATTCCTATTCCCACAAAACAGTGTGAGCAGTGAACTCATTTCTTTTATCCTGGCTCTTTTCAAGGAAGGTTTGAACGTTTTTTCCACTCTAGCCTTTTAGGCCAAGGAAACGTCGAAATTTAAGCCTGAATTCAAGTGGCCGTGAGGGAATAAATGACATGATCATTAGCTCGGTCCGCTAACCCACCCAACTTGATGAATTCAGCCTGAAATAAAGCAGAAGTGCCACTAAGGCTAACTGAGCAGATTGAAAAATTTCAATGAACTTTGGAATTTCATGCCTCGTTAGTCACGCCTTCCAGGGACGCACGCATGCCGAGCAACATGCTCGAGTTCTTGTGCGTGCATATGGGGTTGAGCCTGCAGCTGGAGGTCCTTGTGAGTGCGTATGCGGTCGCGAGGTCCCGACTTAATGCGTAAGATGGCTGACTTGCTTTCACTCTCAATAGTTTCCTTCAACGGCTGTCTCTGCGTTTTAGAAGGTTGATATTATTTAAGAGACGGGGTTATAAGTTCAAAAACGTGGCAAAGAGCGTAAATAATGAGGGTAGTAAGACGACGTCGGTAAGAAAGGCCTTTTAGGCTGCTTCTTCTGCTCATAGACTTCGTTATCTTCGCCGGCATTTTGAGGAATTCGTCGACCGAACGCGGAGGGGGAAGACGGAATCGAGATCAGAAAAAGGATCCCCGGAAGGCAATTCCGCCCTGTTTTTTTATCCAATGATACCACTACCAGGGTTGGCCTTCGCAGTTCTTGCGCATCCTTCATTGGAACGTGGGGGTCTGGGCTTGGTCATGTTGACTGGCCACGCGGGATATCGCGCGAGGAGCGAGATCATCAAGTACCCCAGGATGAGGGCGCAACCGCGCATTGGGCATAATTTTGTTCCTAGTGGGAGGGGGATTTATGCACCATCTACCTCACTCGCTCTTATCGCACCCTCCGCGCTCCGGTGGCAAGACCATCGGAGGTGGTTGACAACGCCAAACAGGCAGCCTGTGTATATCATATAGGAAATGGTTCCTAACTTCATACGTATTCGACATCACTTATGCGATCTCGAATCTCCCATAAGCGATAGATCCATCCAGGCCGCAGTAAGTAGTCACCGCAGCCCGACCCTCGGCAACACTCTAAGGCGCGAACGATAACGCCTTGTGATAGACTCAACACGTCAGATTTGTTATGACGAGTAAAACGTTTCAATTTTTTCCTCCCTATTACTGTGGAAACTGATGAAGCACGTAGGCTTTCGTCAGTGAAATACTCCATTAAAGCACTTTCTGAGGAGGCAATATATTATAGATGGTGCGTCAGTTGATGAAGAATATATGTACCGCGGGCCTCTTTGAAGAACTCTGTTTGCTTTGACGGCTTGTTTCCCTGTTCGGGAGAGTCTACAAATATGGCCCAAGCCACCATTTGCATAAAATGAACGTCCGGGAAATCATTAATCAGGAAAATGCCTTGAAAATATCCTATTTTGAAATTTTGAAAGAGGTAAACTACAGAGTCTGCCTTTTTAAAGAGTCGACCGAAACAATGACAACCGCAGGGGGTTCAGTGAAATTTCATGGACACGTTAAAACGCAACGGGCTCCATCGCTACTAAAAATCCCATAAAGAATGATATTCTTATGATTGCAGCTGCTGTCGGGGAGATCAAGCGAAACCCCATCTACCTTAATTCACCACATCTCAGACAACGCGAATAATGGGGATGGCACTATCAAAGATTAGGCGGCCGACTGCCCGCCACGCCCATTTCTGAAGTACGTTTACCTTAAGACTAATAAAATAGTTTATTATTCGTTAATTTGCTAACTAATACTTGCCCTTTAGAACGGACTTCTCGGCATCGATCTCATTCTCTCCTCTGTTCACAGCCACCATTTTTTTCAGTCTGCCGGCTGACTGCAAATGAGTTTAAGTGCAGGTTTGGCGTCTGAAAGATCTCTGTCAATTCTCAACTCCCGTAACTGGCATTGCGACACTCGGCGTTCCTTGCAGACCCGGTGGAAGTTTTAGGTTTGCATTTTGCTTTCGGTAATAAAATTCTTACCTGCGTAGAGAATCCTTAATTGGGCAATAAAGCCAGCGACCAAATCCATAAAGTTTTAACCGAAATTTCTTAGTGCGTGTGTGATCACGAAGGCTTACTTACGCAATATTGATTGTCATGCAACCTAATTCCGAAAAAAATTGGTAAAAATAGGTCGCCTTAAAAATACTGCACTAGGTCAAAGTAACTACCTTAGTAGCATGCTTTATCCCATTGGTTTACAAATTTAAACATATCATCTAGAAAACGTGCTTCTTATGCTAATTTAGTAAAAACATCGCGTGTCTCTTAAATTTTGTTCTCAAAGATGGGATATTTTAGGTTAAAAATGTTCAATTCTCAATTGATTTTTAACCCGCTATGCCGTTTCATATGAGTTTTATGGTTGCGATGTAAGGATAATCATGTATTTATATGTTATTAAGAAGTTACTATAGGGGGATCATAGCAGTTTTGCCTTGTGTGTGTCCTATACAGCATATCCTATAAGGAATATTGATAAACTGACAGGTATTGATTTATGTGATAGGACAATGCACGATCTTAAAAAATCTCATTATTTCAAGTTTTTATGCCGAAAGAAGCCACTTCCTGGAGTGTAATATTTGAAGACTTGATTTATTACTAGATGAGTAAAGTGATAGATATTTTAGGTATTATTTTCTACAAAATACATCTCACATTTGGGGGCATCACAACTCAATGTAAAAATGTGTACTTCTTGAGTGTTATCGTCTTTAGAGCGTGCGATTTTGTTAGGGAGTTAAAAGTAGGTGCATTCATAAGCCGGCGTCCTAACCTGACCAAAATATCACGGGATCATTCTGAATGACAATCAATACTACAACGTCACCTAAGCCATCCTTTTATCGTGAATTTTGGATAACATTTCATGAGACTGGTCACTGACTAGAGGCTGTAACAGAAAGTCAGTGAATGCCAATAGAAGAGAAGAGATGAGTCCCAGGAAGCAGTCTTAAAGAAGGAGACACGATCCCTGGGACAAGTGCTTTATTTGCCTGACGTTTCGGATTCCTGGTCGAACCCATCATCAGAGGCAATAGCAGATACGGGTGTTCCATGCCTAACGGACTGCAGTATTTATATAGTGCATGCGCCATGCTACCGCATACGTATGAAAATTAGCGACTCCCCCTTCATCAGGGATCGATTCCCTTTGTGTGTTGACTGTTTGGTGGTCGACATTCGTGTCGTTCATTGCGGCAATTTCATTACATGCGTTGGATGTTGGTGTGATAATTGCTCGACCATCTGATCGACCGACCCTGGCGTCGGGAAAAGTGTTCACCTGTGCGCTCCCCGCGTGGCTACTTACTCCGCCTAGGGGAAGTCTCGGCATCGAGTATGGGGGAGTCAGATTATTGCACTCGTTAATGGACTGGAGACCAGTAAACCATGACTCCAGCAGCCCCCCGCTCACGCGATTGTCATCTCTAACGAAACTTTTGGCCTCCTCGAACTTGAATGTATGGCCGAATCTCGTCAAATGATTTGTAACTTGAGAGCTGGCGTCATTTCTCCGCACCGCTGCAGCGTGTTCAGCCATTCTTGTTCGGAGCTGTCTTCCGGTTTCTCCGACGTAGTTATTTTCTCCGTTACTGCACCAGATCCGGTAAACGACTCCAGACGTTTCTTGCCGTAACAGCAGGTCTTTCGGTTTCATTACCTGACGCCTGATGGTTGTCTTCGGTCTGCGTGCACCCCAAATCCCAAGTGGTGCGAGGAGGCGACCGACAGCTCCCGAAACGTTCTGCCGATACTGGAGTAGTACACGCTTATAGACCTTTTGACCACCTACACACATACCCGACAGTTCGACCATTGGTTTCGAAGATGACCACCGTATGCTCCACAGCAGGGTGGTAAAAGGGACAGTGACTTGTGCAGAAAGTAGGTTTATAATGATAGTAGACTTGCACAGTGTCTACCGCACTCTATCCTCCTCCTGGACCCCGTGTCAAGACAGTTTCAAAAAGACCGGATGCGGGGGACGGCGCAGGTGGACTGCCCGATCGAGCCCGCAACTTGGCGTTCCACTCCATACCCCTTGGTCCACACAACAAATAACCAGGCTTTTGATTAACCAAAACAATGTGGAGGGGGTTACAATGGTACCAGTGTGCGCGACGTACGCCGGCAACCGAGTCCGCCACCGCAACCCGAATGTTGGCTTTCGTTATGGTATGCAAATCCGATAACGCCTCCCAGAACCCGATATGGCTCCCGTGTTTGTCCAGCGCATCTACCACATGGCCCGTTTTGGGGGCACAACGGCTTTAGCTCCCATCGCAGCAACAGGATGTCGGATTTCGAATGAACTGCTTTCTGGCTGCATCAAAAGACCATACTCCGTAAAAAAATGACTGCTTAAGTAGCATGCATTTTTCTCACTGATTTTCGCTGCTCTTAAAGATTCAATTATATTTCTTGGAAAACATGCACAAAAATATTCATCCTTTTGCTCATTCAGTCGACAATTACATGTTCATCTAATTTTACACCCGAAGGAAGTATATAATTCGGTTTTAAACAGTTTCTAATTATGAGATTTTTTAATTCCGTAAAATGCCCGTTCATAAAACGTCATGTTTTGTATTTACCAATGTGGCTTGTAAAGTTAACAGTGTGGCTCAAATCAACTGCTTAATTTATTAACCCCATACGGCCTCCTCTTAATATCGCAGAGAAACGTACGGTTTTTCGTACGCGGAAAATATACGGCTGTAGGTTGGAAGCCCTGAATGCATGCGTAACGGCAGGTCAGTTTCAAAATTATTCGGATATTGGAAAAGTTTCTGAAAATCAAATCATACCGTTCCTTGGATGTAAAATTGAAAGAAGACGTACGTTTCTACTAAATTATCAAAAGAATAAAATTTTTTATGTATATTCTAATTCCAAGGGAAAGAAGGCCTTGTCGGTATACGCCACCTCAAAGTGTGTTTACGAATCCACATGCACTTGTGGATGCAAGTACACTTGGTGAACGCAAAGGCAAATGGTAGCCAGGTCAGTTGAACACCCGCCCAAGTGGCTTCTAAAGCAGGAAAATGAAATTCATTGTTCATCTATTACAACGTACCTCCTAGATTGCAAGCACTCCTTTGACTCCAAAACATCCTTCTGAGTATTAGTTCGGGCACAATCAACTGGGATATTGCGCTATTAGGAGGCAGCCAACATACGGCCGAAGAAACCCGACCACGTGGTCAATCTCAGCTTGCCCCGGTAAATCTCAGTCCTTGATTTGAACGCTTCCTGGGTACTGACTATCCCATTTTCTTTCCTAAGTTGGGTTTTTATTGATGAATCTGCGTGCAGTAAACGATGACCTTGCTGGTTAATAATGATTTTCTCCGTAGAAGTTTAAATATCTGTATCTTCCTCATTCGTTATCTCTGTTATGTAGCGATAGGTTCTAGTGGATAAGCCATCGCGAATTTTGTTGGTCCAAATAAATTCTGCTTCAAGTTTTTCAAATCGATAGGTTATTTAAATGATAGCACAGTTCCGAATGCAAATGAACGAAGACATGATTAAACTTAGAGAACTAAAAAGAAAGTTCAAGCCTTGGGAACGGTAAGTTGCGTAGCTTGAAGCTTCTAATTCGTCCTCTACCACATGCATTGCTTTCGTAAACAGATTTATTGAACCAAAATAAAGAGGTAAGTCAACAGCCAAGGTCTTGTCACATTACCCATGTCACGTTTCTGTTTGTTTATAGGCCACAGGAAAAGGCAGTCGAGGCGATCGAATTATTCCAGAGGTACAAATAGTTTATTTCGGAAAATTGTCTTGCACATGCTGAAATTCTCCGATTTCTTAAATTCTTCGGTTCCCGCACTCATGGCTGAGACGGCTTTATAACGGCTACAGCCCCTGATCACCCAATACAAAAAACCAACACCTAAGGCTTGGTGCGTGGGTGGACTAGATCACAGGTGATGACATTTACAGAATAGCTGCATACATGGCATGCGCAGCAATACGGCGAAACCGCAGTTGCGTAATGAGATGCCCTATCGCTACGTAAGGACTCACTGAGGTGGATCGGAGGACACTACTACCAACTTACACTGCCTTTGAAGTGACAGCAAAGTAGATGACCACCCACGTTACTTTGTCAACCGGTGTATAGAACTGCAATCATATCTTGGCATTCACTTCTCTACGTCAGGAGTGCCTACGAAGCCATCCATCGTCTTCTCAAGCAACCCGCGGTTGAATTTACACCGGGAGCTACGTGATTTGATCGAGAAATTCACTGCCGCAGCAACGGCTGCCTGGAATCTGACGCGGTTGTGGAGAACCAGCTTGGGGGATATCTTGTGATGCAAATCACTCTGACCAATCTCATAAAGTGTTAACTAAAATTCCACGCTACATTTTCAATTAGGAAGGACTACTTTGATGCACTTGTAATAGTGATTATCGAGCAACATAATCCTGAGATAGTTCGGTCTTGACAGGATGGCGGCCTTCTAATGCACTTCTTTTCGGCGGTCCGGGTAAACCGCACTTGATAAAAGATGGCTATTCAAATAGCATAAATTTACTAGTGACTTTCGACATTCTTAGGAATGCAAATATACTTCATAGGAAACAGACTCAAATAACCCTTCTTTAAAGTCTGTTTGTAGCAGATCGCATGCTTTTAAATGATTTTTAGTTTCGATGTAAGGAAAATCACATATTCACCCTTGCCACTTAGAAGATACCATAAGGGGCTCATAACAGTTTGCACTGGGTGTGGACTATACTGTATGCTTCCTAAGACACAGTTATAAACTGATAAATAGTAACCTATCTGAATAAACATTTTTAAGACATAAAAATCTCGTAATTAAATTTTTCTACCCATAACGATGTCCCATTTTCGAGTGAAAAAGACGTGAGTTGCTACCAAATAAGCACAGGAAAAAATATTCTTAAACATGTTTTCTACACATTACATCTAGATTTATAAGGGTGTAGCTAATTACTCGAAAAGATTATATTTCCTAAGTAGTCATTATTGACGAGTCCAATTTTTACGGACGACTGGAAGGTAACTCATTCAAAAGCCAGCATCCTAGAGTGATTGAAATATCTTGGGATCTTGCTGCATGATAACCAATATTAAAACTTAAGCCATATACTTTACTTGAAAGCCATTTCTTGAATTTAAACTCACATTTCTGAGACCGGTCATTGGCTGTACAATCCCCATTGGGGATTCACTATTCCGATACAAGTTCCCATTCTGTGAATAAAATGTGAACATCGGACTTTCATTGGCTCGCCAGCGAGCGTAAAATGTTGGCTGATCGCGCCAGCTAACAACGCGCCTCACGAAATGTCTATTATGAGTAATATTACAGATCGCCAACAAAAGGGCAGTGGGTCTGTTGCTCAAAGGTAGGGGGGCTGAACGTGCAAAACGCCCGATGACCAATAAATCCGGTTTGGGATTCCCGGCCATTCAGACCCCGGATTGGTTATGACTAAATGACCCTGGCTAATAGGCCAGAAAAGACCATTCCAGGCTCTCTTGTCTTTGCCGGTCTCTCTTCCAGTCTTGTCTTCTTTGCCTCAGGGGGTATATTTGTGTCAGGCGTGTTATACTAGACAACACACATAATCACTGTCGATATCAACTCCTGACTCCACGAAGTAAACAGTCGGAAATTACGAATTGATGGCCAAACATAATAGTCGGTCCAGAAGATGAAGATGCGATCACTGGGACAAGAAGTTTATTGGCCTGACGTTTCGGGTTCTCACTCGAGCCCATCATCAGA
>CACRXP010001467.1:16677-56613 GCA_902702965.1 Spirometra erinaceieuropaei | reverse complement strand
AAATCAGGATGCAGTGGTTTGTTCTAAGAGCGGTTTTCGTAACATTCCTAGGTACGTGTATGAAATCCGAATGGCAATCAATTTGACTTAGTATATTTTGATTGGGAACCAGGTTGTGTGTGGACCGTCTTGACGGGCTGTAGACAAGTCACGTCTTCTTGACGATCACGAGTGCAAGTCGGATTCTTAAAAATGTGACTGCTCTTCATTAGTCCAGTTTAAATGGCGTCGCCTACCTCGGTCTGCGCGGTATGTCCACGAATTGTGATGCAGAGTGATGCATGGACGCGCGACCAAATATTACAGTACAGTACTGTACAGAATGCACGAAAACACTATGTTGAATCTCTCAAAATCCACTCCTGCACCTAAATACCTAGAGCGCAAATACGACCCACACACCCTAGCCCGCCGTCTTGGAAATCTTGATTCAAAACATCTAAAAACATCAAGTATAGGTCGCCGGCTAAGCAAATAACAAAAGTGGCGATCGAAATAACCTGTTTCTTAGGTAAAGCCACTTGAATAGACAGTGGGTTTCTTATAAAGATCGTAGTAAATGCGACGAAAATAATACAACTTACAAGGGCATTGGTATAACTTGTTCACCTGCCGTAAGTCACCCTGACTTATGTACACTCGTTGACCAATTTGTGGACGTGGACGGCACGCCAGAACCCTTCTGGTTTTATTCTCGCCTGGTTTGGCATATGCATTTAACGTATAAGGCATAATTGAATAGTAATCATAGGATTCTCCAAAGGAATCAACTTGAAAGTCGTACTTCTTATGAAAGTTCACCAGCGCAGTGGGCTGAATGTTCTTTGTGAAGACATTAACGTAGTCTGAAATTGCACGGAAATCAAAAGTATTTATTACATAGGATCAACTTTAAATGACCTTAATGCATTGCTTGCTGAGAAGATTAGAATTGGAAGTTTCAGAATTGCAGTATATCCCAGAAAGTACATGGGGAACGCCGGAGGCCCCGCTGATGAATGGAGTCTGTTTTTTCACCTACCAAATTAAGAGGCTGTGTCACAAAAGAAAGAGGGGTAATATGTGGTTGTATTATACAAGTTGTTAACTAATCGAAAGGCTGCCATGCTTGATGGACACAATACTGTTTGTGTTGGGGTTAGGGGTAAGGAGCTTTCGTTAAGGAGTTGGGTAGGAGGCTAGGGTCAGGGTCAAATAGCTAACATCAGGGGTTAGAGTCAGGTGCTAGGGATGAGGGACTAGGGTTTGGAGTCATGGTTAGCGGTTAGGGTTTCTAGACCGCTCAAATTACAACCGCGCATTCCCAATATCTTTTTATTTGCATACAAATACTTCACCTCGTCGCCTGCGCGTTCCCCGACCCCACATGTAAAAACCCCAATTACTACCTGCCCGAAGCAGATGTGAATGGATTCTGTTTACTTCAGGTGAGGCTACATAATTACATCTGAGCAGAAGATAGCCTATTTTAACAACACATGCCCGTTTCAGTATATAGGAGGGCGCACGATGTTTTTTGAACTTCTCTAAAATGCGTGAAAATGTCCTAGAGCAGTAGATTGCAAATTTTGATTAGTGAAAATGAAGCCGCAGCCATGACGCAAATAACACGTCGCCGGGTAGGAATACTTCGTCTCCATCGAATGAGAAGCGAGGGGAGAATGTGACCAGCGAACTGTCTGTTTGTTGCCGATAGTTGGAAAAGTATGGGACAAGCGAGTATGGACTACGTCTAACCTGGACAGACGACGGGGAGCCATTTTCATACTAGATGACATTCGAAGCATTAGGAGAAGCACGGTGTGAGTAGCTACTGACTTTCCTTCCGTCACTAGCGCTGGTAGGACAGAAAAATAAGTACCCTCCGTATCACAGGCACTTAACTCCAGGAGGTGGTAAGCACGGTGTGAGTCGTTATTGAATTTCCTTCCATTGGCAATGCCGGTAGTGCACGTGGATGAGTACCCTCCATATCAAAGACGCTAAATTCCAGGAGGTGCTAGCGCTAGGGATAGACAGATTAGGGTTAATGATAGGAATGTTTGGTCTAAGCTAGTGTTAAGACCAAACTGAGGGTACGGAAATAGGTACCACCCCCAATCCCTCCGTCCAAAGTTTGGCGCAGAGCCAGAAGTAATGCGAAGAGTACATACATATTTCCTGTCCAACCATAATGCTCCATCATTTATTGAAGGATAGGCAATCTGAAAGCAGTCATTCAAAGGCAGACAGCCCTAACACCTCTAAAGTAACAATAGCTCATCTTTGCAAAAAGGGTTCCTAGGTAAGGACACAGAATGAACCCACTCTCACAAAAATACACGTAACGAACTACTCATTTTGTAAAAGTAGAGTTGCTTACTTCCAATTGTTGATCTCAGCACATATGTCGGCTGCTTCCCAGTACTTTTCCGGTCGCATACTGCGTCCCTGCCGATCCTAAGTGTATATCTTTGCTTCAGAAACCAACATAACTGAAATTTCTACCACAAAACTGCTCATTCTGAACATAGTTCAGAATATATGAGGAAGAAATGCAACGCGGGTGTGGGCTCAGTGCTTTGAGTGATGTTGTTTTGAGAACTGAGGACCACTCCTGCACAAATGCTGTTGGGTTAAGGGATTGTATTTTGAATGCAAATGTTAACTAATGGAAACCCTGCCATGCTTTCGAACAGAATCCGTGTGCACTACTTGCTGTCAAAGTTAATTCAACATTGACTGAATGCAACAATCGCTTTTGATGGCAAACCAGATAACTTAGGGTTATCACTTAGGAGACGACAGAAGTGCTTTCTCCTGCCTTAGGACCGATTTAAGTTAATGTTCCCATGTTACTACATGCAGGATTTGTGGTACAAATAAACTGCTCAATCGTCATTCCTCGCAACCTGCGACTTGCTCAGCATAGTGACTATAGCTTTGTGAATAAAAAATGGCCGGCAGCAGTTTCGACTTGCTGGGCGTAAAGGTCAAATGGAACGTCTCAACAGCATCTTCCCAGGACACACAGTTTACGATGCAGAAGGAAGAAACTAACGAGCTGGCCCTTTTGTTGTCCTTGTTTGTCGCAAAGATTGAGGTGGCCTAAAGAAAAAGTGCTCAGGAAAGCGACGAACACGATGCAAATACATAACGTCTACAGCAACCACCCAATCAGTTTAAACGCAGTTGCATGAGAACGCTATATCGGCGTGTTAAGACGCGTTGCTGTGTATTGGAAGACAAGGTTGCCCAAAATCAGTATCTTCGACGGGTTTTCAGAGAAAATGGTTACCCGCGCAAATTCGTCAACCGGTGCATGCTTAAACGAAACGAGCTACAAAATCGTACCGACCCCGAATTCATGGCGAGCGATCCCATACATCGAGAACGTCTCCGAGGCCGTTAGTCGCCTTCGGGTTGGAGTCGCACACAGACCCGAGGCCACCATAAGGCGTCAGCCGATGAGACCAAAAGACCCGCTGCCACGACAAGGAACATCAAGAGTTCTTTACCGGATGTTATGTAGTTGGAAACAGTTACGTCGAAGCAGTTGGAAGACCGCTCTGGACGCTGATCGCCGAACACGCGGCAACGAGGCCGAGAATTGACGCTAACTTTTAGGTTGCGACCCATTCGGTGAAGCCGAAGTTCTCGCGAGAGGGGGTAATTGCGTGGGTCGCGAGTTGCTTAAATCATGATTCAGGAGGCCCCAGTCTATCAACAAGTGCAATGGCATCCCCACTCCATAGTTCGTGCTGAGGCATAGTCTGGCCAAAGTAATTAACCACTCGCAGAGCACACAGACCGGTAAGCTAGGTGGCCGAGCAATCACCACGTCAGCATTTCAACAATTAACAACCTGCATGCCGACCAATAAGCCATTGGCGCATCAGCGAGCAACAATTTTTGATGAAAAAGAGAGCAGATAATTATCGTTGGTATGCAGTAACACAGCGACTACGTCCTATAAACACTGCAACTTCCTGTTCACGAATCACTAGTTTCTGTCACTGTCCCTAATGATGAGTTCAAGTGAGAATTTGAAACTTTAAACGAATAAGACCTTTGTTCCAGCGATAGCCTTCTCTTCTTACCAACGAGTTCCTGGAACTCATATTTCGCTTGCATCTACAAATAGTAACTATTGTAAAAATGACAAATGTCGCATCTTCTGAATTACGGCGAACCATTTAATCAGCTAAATTATGACAAGATGTTTAAAAATATAGGGCAGAAAGATGTGCTTAATATTTGTCGAGTTGCTAGGCAAGTATGGCAACTGGCAAGGAATATGCACAGGAAATGCATGAACTCACTGCAAGAACTGGACTCGCAGAAAATCTCGAAAATATGGATTACGACCTCTCTCAAATACTAGCTGCACTACACGAATGGAGCAAGTCTGCGATGTCAGTTCTCTACCTTGTCAAGCGTGCTTTCTCTACCTTTGATGATAACAGCATTCCTAAAGTCTTTCAGACGTTTGTGCGACCGAAATTGGAATTTGCCTTCCAATTTTGGAGGCCCTGGGCCGTGATGGACCTCAGCGTCCTCGAAAAGATTCAAATGTGCGCAACGAAACTTGTGGCAGGACAGGGTTCACTACCATATGCAACGCGGTTAGCTAACCTTGATCTCTTTACCTTCAGTTATAGGCAGTTACGGGGCGACCTGATACAAACCTTCTGTACCCTATGCAGTAAGTACTGCAGCCTCGTACCTGGCGACTTCTTTGAGTTTGCAACCACCACAAACATACGAGGTCATACATTCAAACTACTGTGAGCGGGGCCAGAGTGGACACACGAAAGTTCTTCTTCTCTAACAGAGTGCTTGAAGCTTGGGGTGTCCTGCCTCAGGATCTCGTTGTCTGCTCCGCCGAGGTCTTTAAGAAGAAGCTGGAGTTGTATAGTGGTGCCCACTAAATTACCGTCCGACCCCTGTAACCTTGACAAATCCTGTTGTTATAATACTACTTGCTATCAAAAGAAGAGGAGGCGTTCCCGGTGAACACCTCCTCTTCTTTTGATACGCCATCCGGGAATCGCATTTTCACCACTATTACTACCTGCTATATCCCAGTAGCATTCGTAATTGAATTTTTATCGTACCAAATCAATAACCTACGCTTACTGACATGTACCTATGCAACTTTTGTCACTGGGGATATTATTTTTTTCCTTACACAACGAACAACCACCGTAATACTGCTTGTACCACTAACACTCGATACGGTTCGTCTATCTGTACAGAGTTTCCAACTATTTGTTACCCTTATGATACCTTTTCCAGTTCTTGGTTATTTCAGTTGCTTTTAAACAAATAGGGAGTTTCAAGGTGAAGATCCAAAACATGTCGGAGTTAGTTTATAACTGCTCCTAAACTCTCGCAGAATAGCGTAGTCAAAACCGTCTGCGGGGGACCCGCACATTTACATTCCATGGGTCAGCCCACATACTGTATATTCACTCAGGAAATCGCACACATGGATCCATTGGGTCGCACACTATATTGTTACCTTAAAAATCTACATTAGCAAATGCAGAGGCATGATGCTTTATGAACGGGCATTTTACGCTATTAACACATCTCACAATTATAAACATTTTAAACCGAATTATATCCCTTTTTGAGTACAAAATTGGGAGAAGTAGTGATTGTCTCCAAAATGAGGGAATGAATGGATATTTTTTATGAATATGCCATATAAGTAGTCATTTTCACAGAGGTGGTTTTTGCATGCTGTCGAAAAGAAGTTCTTTCGAGAATGGGAATCCCGATGTCACTGAATTATTATAGAATAAGGCTCCACGTTCATTAATTTTACAATCCCACTTAAATAATATTTTCGAAGCAAAATTGCATTTCAGAATTTCGGTTCACATTTCAGGGGTTAGCACACATATTGTAAGTGCAGCACTCAGCGTTGGTGTGCGTAAGAATACAAATATTGAATCTAGGCAGGCTACGATTCCTACGACGTCGGGTTTTCGCTGCAACGAACTTTAAATTGGAATAAATTTTCTATCCATTGATATTTTGGCAGATTTTGAATAATTCACTAGTATTTGAAGAAGAAGAAGAAGAAGAAGAGTCGAGCACCGGAACAATTCGTTTATTATCCTGAGCTTTCAGACTCGTACAGGAGTCCATCGTCAGAGGTAGTGGCAGAAACAGGACAAGCGGCACGTAGACCCAATCATCGACCGACGTCGCACGACTGGAGGTGACTACGAAGGGCTCTGTACGCCGGCGCCAGATCGATAAATCGATTGACCGAGTTCTCATCCGAGGCCCAGGCTTCAATCAATTCTCGGCCTGTTTTGTTTCCGGCGTGGGCAACTATTTTGGTGGCTGCGAAGTCAAACTCGTGACCCATTTCGTAGGTGTGGGCGGCCACTTGTGATAATGCGTCGCCTCGCCGCACAGCCAGCTTATGTTCATGTACGCGCGATCCGAGCATGCGTCCAGTCTGTCCTGTGTAATAACAAGGACAATTTTGACACGGAATGCGATACACTACTCCAGACTGCTCTTCAGGTTTTAACCGGTCTTTGATCTTCATGACCCTGTTGCGCATGGTGGCTTTGGGGCGGTGTGCTCCGCAGCAATGCGCTCGGTCGCTTCTGAAACACCCTTGATGTATGGCAGAGAATGCCATATCGTCGGTGGCGTTTATGTTTGGGTTCTCTGGTGGCGACCGCGTAGGCAGCGACTTATGAATGCTCTCGGATAGCCATTTTGCACAAACTGGTCGCCGAGATAACGGGCCTCACGCGCTCTATCTTCCAGTTTGCTGCAATGAGTTTGGATCCGTTTGAAGAGCGTCTTCACACAGCTTCGTTTGTGAGCCACCGGATGGTTGCTGTGAAAACTGAGAAGCTGTGTGGTGTTCGTTGCCTTCCTATAAACCGTCGTTTCAAGTTCACCGTTAAGGTTTCGTCTGACGAGCACATCCAGGAAGGGCAACTGCTGCTCCTGTTCTTCTTCTCTCGTGAATTTTATATCCGGGAAGACTGCGTTGAGCAGGTTGTGAAAATGTTGCAGCATGTCCTTCTTTACGATGACGAACGTGTCGTCTACGTAACGTCGCCAAAACACCGGTTCATGTTGGAGGAAGGCAATCTTTTCCAACTCCTGTAGGACCAGTTCTGCCACCAAACCGGAGACCGGTGAGCCCATTGGGGTTCCCTTGGTTTGTTCATAGGTCTCTCCCGCAAAAGTGAAGAAAGTTTGATGGCAGAATTCAAACAGCCTCATGAGGTGTTCAATTTTGAGGGCATTCTGAGTCTCATCGTACGCCTCTTCAAGTCTCTTGCGCAAGACTTCGCGGGCCACGTTTGGTGGGATAGATGTGAATAACGACGTCACATCGAAGGAGACCATGATTTCGTCCGATTGAATTTTCCGACCTCGGAGGTCTATGAGGAATTGAGAGGCTGATCGAACTGAGGTAGTCGAATTGCCTTGGAGGAACTTCAGTTTTGAGTACATCCACTTTGCCAAATTGTAGGTGGGGCTGCCTTTTAGGGCAACGATTGGCCGAAGTGGGACATTTGCTTTATGGATTTTTGGCGGACCATAGAATCGGGCTAGAGCGGTGTCAGTTGCCCTCATTTGGTGTCATTCAGTCTCCGTGATCACATTTTTATGTCGGTATTCTCTAAGCAGTTTACTCAGCCGATCTGCCACTGCTTTGGCTTGTGACTTCTGTGCTGGTTTGTAAAATTCTCTGTCTCCAAGAATGGCTTTAGCTTTTTCATTATAATCTTCTCTATTCATCACGACGGTTGATCGTCCCTTGTCAGCAGGTAGAATGATAATGCTGTCGTCCCTCCTCAGTTCCCACATAGCCTTTGACTCACTCTGTAAAATACATTTGGTTGGTCTGTGTGTCATCAGCAAGGAGGTAACACGCTGTCGGACAGAGTGTTTCATGTCGTCGGATGTTTCACTTCTCACAAGCATAGCTTCCAGGGCTGCAATGAAGTCGACAGGATCGGCATCTGCAGTGTTGAAACACGTTTCATGCTGCAACACTCGTAGTTGCCGCTCTGTTAGCTGCTTAGACGAGAGGTTATGGGCCAAGTTTGAGCTTTCTGTGCCTGGTGGTTTTAGCTTAGTCAGTTTCCGTTCCAAAACTTCTCTCTTCTTGGATTGCCTGTGGTGTGCCAGAGCAGAGATCGTCTTCCCAAGATCTGCGGCGATAGAATCGCCGAGAGTGTGGACACACTGCCCTCTGTTCTCCTCGATCTCAGCCTTGTACTTCTGCAAACGCCGGTGACAGTCGTCGATCAGAACTCTTGTCATCTGTTTGACAAACCGCCTCACAACTTCTCTTCCCATGGCCGTATTAACGGGAGCTTTATATCTCAGGCATCGTGGGGTTAGTTCGTCTTGGAGACATCGGTGCAGAAAACGTAGCTGCTCGTATGTTGCTGCCTCTCGTGTAGAGAATAACTCCCAGCTGACGATGGACTCCTGTACGAGTCTGAAAGCTCAGGATAATAAACGAATTGTTCCGGTGCTCGACTCTTCTTCTTCTTCAAATATGTATACACCTGGAACTCGAAATTTCACCTTCATTCGTGAAACATTCGGGCGCGATGCGCTTCGGACAGCTCGCAGGTCAGGTCATAAAA
This sequence comes from Spirometra erinaceieuropaei, assembly GCA_902702965.1. Lineage (NCBI taxonomy): Eukaryota > Metazoa > Platyhelminthes > Cestoda > Diphyllobothriidea > Diphyllobothriidae > Spirometra > Spirometra erinaceieuropaei. The sequence goes on along the minus strand of CACRXP010001467.1, from coordinate 47,986 downwards.
GTCAAGTCATAATAGCAGCGAGGAGGGACGACAGAGGATGCGGTTGGATTGATACAGCACTGTTTCGGGCTTATTCTGCCTCCATTCAGCCAATTATAACCCTGACCACCAGCAGCTGGGACCAGAAACACAAACATGCGCGCAGACGCACCTGGCGCAGTTGGTCAACCACTGGAGTCTACAAGATGGGTCGTAATTAATTAATCCAACCGAAGCTCATCAGTGCCTCGACACCTGTCATTCTCTGTCGCTGCAAATCGGGCTATTTGTTCAATCAGCACTTGACGCACACCGATCTATTCGCTTCACGAAGAAAACAAGCTCCGTATGGGTGGCAAAGGTCACGAACAGACAACCAATTACCAGGCCAAATTCGGTCGCATCATAATAGCAGCAAGGAGGGACGACAGAGGATGCGGGTAATATCTTTTCCGGTTAAGATAAGCTAGTGGAAAAGTGGAATAATTAACGGTGGACTAATGACCGGGTCTGGGTGAAATAAGGACTCGGTGCCTAGAACACCCCGAGTTGTGATTTATCCAAATTCATGTGTCCTACTGCCTAGTGCAACGATATGAGTACAGTCCACGATGTTGCCTGCACTCAGTTACAATAGTTTAGCGTTCAAGCAGTATGTTGTGTTATGCGGGCATATACTGCCGAAGTTGTTTGGACGCCCGACATTGCTTAGTTTTTGGTTGATCAGGCCGTGAAGCCAGAGACTTCGGAGGAGTTTGCAGTGAAGGTGGATAATCTCGAGGCAGAAGGGCGTTGGACAATGAAGGTTGGTGACATGACATGAACCAGCTAACCACTGGACATCTGCACCCGCCCAATCTTTAGTCTTAGACGCGTAAAGTAGGATGGAATGCATGCCATGTGCAAATGATTAGAACAGACAGGCTGCTGTGAATTGAGAACAGGGCTAGAGTGTGTTTGGTTGGCCAAATGCAAAGAAAATGTAAAAGAAATCTTAATCTTCTGGCCGCCTGGGCGTTGTCGTAAGAAAATCTTCCCACTGACAATCAAATAGGCGTTCAGTGAATTTCAATTTTTCGCTTAAAAAAACGGTTATGTTATTCTCTCGAACGTGGCTGTCTGTAAAGTAGAAAGCACAATTCGTCTGAAGAACAGAACAGAACACGGTAAAATTGACAGGCGATTTGGATTATAACGAAAAACAAGGCATGTAAGGGGAAACAGAGTGTTCGAATTCTGATCGTGCGCGTCAATCCAAGTCGCCTGCTCTGCAAAACCAGGTGACCAGGGGTATAGGAAAACAAGCAGTACTCCCTATTGGTTTTCTATGGCAAATTTGCTTGCTAGCTGCAAATACCTAACATACACTGCCGATGAAATCGCGTTTTCATGTCTAATACGAAGCAACGGTATATGGTGCAGACACAGATTAACCCCGTTTATGATTTTAGTCTGCAATCCGTATTTTTATATCTGCTTTTCTTGGAAGACGTGTACGTTAGTGATTTTTGCTAGAATCCTTGACATGTCGAAGGATACGACAATTTGGTCGTAAAGGAGCGTTTATCGCTGAGTGTCAGCGAGGAATGAGCAATCAAGTTGATAGTGATCCCTGATCACTCTTGATGAAGGTTGAATTTTCGGGAAAGTACCTGGACTAGGCTGAAGGTGAGACTGTCTCACAGGGTGATAGTTGGCCGGAGAAGAAAGTTGTACAAGATCTAGAACTGAAGTTTCAAGACCAGCCTAAGAGGTCTGTTAAAATTGAACTTCCAATGAAACGAATCGTATTTTGTCAGTGAAAATTTTCCACATCCACTGACAGTTGCAGTTCATATTTTTGCACCAACGTTTCCTGGAAGATCTGTGCGCTGACGACTTTTGTGCCACTACTCGACCAGATTAAATCAGTTTGCCTAATTAGTTAACCTATTGTTGCCTAAGTAATGCTGTGGAAATTTAATTGAAGGTTGTCAAAATTATTCTCTGGTCATTGTACCATTCTCGGCAAGTACTTACTCCAGTTGAAAAGCTGCAATCTCGCAGTTTGTCCATAGCATGTGTGGAATACAAACAGAGGGCAGTAAAGCGAGCACAAACGTTCTCACAAATATTCTCAAACTTTCTTTTTTCTCGCATAGTTGTAAATTCAATCCGCTCTGATTTCCAAATAGCATAAATTCAAGACTTTTTGGAGGCCTTAATTAACCTCCTGGACGTGTGACACATTTCCTGAATTAATATGGCACTCTCCCCTAGGATCAGCGTGTGCTCCATTAAAGCTGACGCATTTTGTAAGATGGAGACGAGTTTTGGAATCCCAGTTTCTCAACGTGGAAAAGTAGAACGTGTTATCACCGGACTGTGATTTCAATGGACGAATGAAGGCAAATGATTCCGACTGACAAAGAACTGGGCGGGTTGCCTATATTGCTAACAACGAAACTTGTGTCTGGGCGGTGGTCGCTACCCTAGTAAACACGATTGGCTAATCTTGGTCTCTTTACTTTGAGTTACAGTCAGCTACGTAATGACTTGATGCAAGCTTTCCGCATCCTGCGGCGTTAGGACTGCTGCCTCGTATCAGGAGACTTCTTCGAGTTGGCGACTACGACTAACCTGAGAGGCCATCCACTCAAACTACATACCTGTGACTGGTGCCCGGTTAGAGACACGAAAGTTCTTCTTCTCCGGCAGAGCGGTTACAGCTTGGAATGCTTTGCCTGAGGATGTTTTTATGTCAGGATCCGTAGGCACGTTTAAACGGAGGCAAGATCAACATTGCAGCACGCACCACAATAACGCCAGACTACAGCCACCTTGACTGACGACGCAGACAAGTTAGTGTTAAGGATATGCTACTACCAACATGTAAGTAACATATGTCTATGTAATTTATTAATTATGAACAGGTCGCACACCGCTGCTCGCATTCACCATGCTTACTGTAGAGTACAAATTTTACTTCTTTTCCTGTGTCTTAAGTGTGCTTTAACTGTCTGCTGGATTTAATCAAAACCGGGTTCATATGCTTTTAAATGCTGTTGACGCATAAAATTCTGTGTTCATCTTTGCAGTTTTTGTTATTCCCCTTGTAGTTCTTCCATGCTACTTCCTTTCCATTTTCTACATATACTTCCTCTGCATGTAACCAATAGGGATTTCAAAGGTTCACCCCTACTTTCCCTGAAAAAAATTGATTCTGATACTGACCCATCTCAAATCGACAGAGAGAAAAGCTACTGAGGATTGAAGACAGTGATCTAGCGCCCTAGCTTAGCGGGTAATTAATGGAAGCAATACACTTGCTATCTCAATGATCGCGCATTCATCTCCTTTGCAACAAGCACCTGGGACTCGTACATTCGCTTCCGTGCAGTGTTAGTCTCTGCCTGCACCATATACCGTTGACCCGTATTGGACATGAAAACGCGGTTTCATCAGCAGTGTGTGATAGGTATTTTCACCTAGTGAACAACTTCGCCGTAGAAAACCAATGGGGAATGCTGCTTATTTTTCTAAATCCCTAATCACCTAGTTTTTTACAGCAGAAAAATTTGATTGTCTAATGCGATCAGAATTTGAGGAACCTGATTTTATTCACGTTCACTGTCTTTTTTATTTTAATCCATATCTTTTTGCCAATCGTAGCACTTTCTGTTTTGTTCGTCTAACAAATATGCTTCTTGCTGAATAGACAGCCATGTCTGAAGTAGGAAGCCGTTGCTTTTTCAAATCAAAATACTGAAATTGACTTAACGCTTATTTGACTGCCAGTGGAAAAATTTTCCTGCGACAACGCCCATACGGTCAGAGAATTTAGATTTCTACTTTACCATTTATGCTGTAACCCAATTAAACATTGACGCTTATTAAATCTCCTCAGAAAATAATTGCTAACTTGAAATAAATCAATTCACTTGGGGGCGCAGGATATATATATTTTTTAATGAAGTGGGCTTTTGGCTAGCACCTGCGCTGCGATGAGTACCGTATCCTTTACCTTATGCGACCAAAAACTTTTCTGTCTTGTCGTAAAATACATAGCACTGTCTTTGACTGCAGACAGATGCAGTGGCCCATCGGCGATTAAGCGAGCTTTGTAGTCCACGGTCTTCAGTGCACGACACTCGGACGTCGTTCAATTATCCCTTTTCATTCCCGAACTCACTTGCGTTTCTGCCTGGCCAAGTACAACTTGAACAATGACGGGCAACCAGGAAGCTCCAGTGGCATATTCCTCGCATACTGCGACGTACTGTTGGAATGCAGAAGTCCTGAACCTGGTGAAAGGCTCGAACTTTCTCTCTGCGTAAGCTCAGGCGCCGGAGTGGCTTTTAGTGATTTTTCACACTTTCCAGTCCACGCAGTCACTCCCATATGCTCCCCGCTTTCAATATTTATAAACGTTGTATGTTGGGCTTATGAGCTGGGTATGGATGGCAGCAATCCACTTTAGCAAAAGTGAACTTCCACGAAGCCTGATTTTCTGATTTTCCTTTAATAAACTCCTTAAAATGCTGAATATGTTCCCATGCATTTACTTTAGCTAAGACGATAAAAAGCGTCGTCCAAACATGAAAATGGCAAAAACTTGTCGAAGCATAGCATAGAAAAGTTAGGGCAGTTCTCTAAGAAAATGAGACAACCTTACTTTCCTTTCAACTTCTCGTCTCCTTTTATTGCTAAACAACAATTTAATAGATGATTTTCGAACATCTCGTACGTATGCAACAGTTTTAGACGTTTTCGCCGAAAATATGGTTCATCACTATCACAAGCCATATCCCATTCATTTGCGTTTGCTCACAATCTGCGTTTTGTGCCGAGCCTTTATTTTCGACAACAAATAGTGAATTTGTAGTCTGTCGACTGCCATGGCGCTGACTGAGTAACTAAGAGGGCGACGGTAAGGTCTGTCGAGGCTTCTTGGTTCGAATTTGCCTCTCCACGTCAGAACTGCTGTCCGAAGAGGAAGAAATCGGAAAATTTCGAAAAAAAACCGTTTTCATGAGCACTTCGTACGACAGATGTTTATCGTACCCTTGAGAATTCTGCAGCAGTCATATAACTACAGGGATACCAGAATCACTTCAAGCGGACAACGATAACGCTGTAAGTTCGTAAGGAACGTCCAGTAGGTTTTTCCATTTTAGTAGTCGGGGCACACTCGAGCCTCGAACTCGCGACCTGTTGGTTTAGAAGTCCACGCCTCTACCCACCGGGCCACGAGACCATCGCCCTGTCGGCTTTCGATCCGGAATATACAACGAGCTTGTGGCCTGGTGGGTAGGGGCGTGGACTTCTAAACCAACAGGTCGCGAGATCGAGGTTCGGGTTTTCCACATTTCGGGCTTGGGTATGGCTGGCTGACGAGGACTAATAAGCCAGAAATGGCCATTCCAGTCTCCCTTGTCTTTGTCGGTAATACCATTCTGCCAACATATATATATACTAGTTGGGAGCGCTCACCGATCGCTCGTACGGAACTCACTCGTTCCGGTGTGCGTTACGGGCTCTCTCTCGAGTTCAACCAGCAGCCGCACAACGGCACATGATGTAGGCGGAATGGCATTACCGACAAAGACAAGGGAGACTGGAATGGCCGTTTCTGGCTTATTAGCCGTCTTCAGCTATTCATCCCCAACCCCGAAGCGTACAACACCCGAGGCTCAAACCCGCGACCTGTTAGTTGGAAGTCCACGCCTCTAATCACTGGGCCTAGAGCCCGATATATATATATATATCAGGTATCCTTAATTATTTTACAAGCCACTGTGGAAATGAGGTGTTACGCAATTGATGTTTGCTCAAGTGCTCTGGGATTTACATACTAACCGTACAGTACTGTTCTCAGGCAGGACTTATTTCGTACTTGTCCTGTTAATATTAGTCTCTTTTTAAAGCACAGGGCACATAAATGGGGCTTTATCTGCAAATTTTCGTAGAGTAGGAAATTGTCTGGATGTCAAAAAAGGTCAGACTTCGTCCAAATCTGGCCTATTTTCCTTTATTGAAACGGACTTGGAATGTAGCCCCCTGAAGTTAATGCCTTTCTGCACCTCAAGCAATTTCAATAAACACATATGACAATACCAAACGCAGTACATACTTTTTAACCAAATTTCGACCACTGCGATTCATCAGTTAGATCACCCACTGGGTACCTATCGAACATCCATCATCCTTCTGAAACCCATACGCAAATAATGTTTATTAAGACGCTGCATTTCTTACATACTGGCAATTTAAATACTAGCTGAAAGCCCGGACACGTGTTTCGCAGATATTCTGCCGTTGCATGGTACAGCTGCGGGGTTTCGCCTCATCAGTGCGGCCCAACGTTCCAAGTGTGCTTTCTGGCAGACGCCCTAGTTTGCAATTCTTTTGTATACCCAATCGCACCTTTATCACAGCATAAATCGTATGATAGTTTTTGAAGAACTACAGATCGTTTGCTGCTTATAAAGGAAACTGATTTGCGTCTTGGATTCACACGTGGTTTAAGCGTGCCTCGAGTCGAAATGTTGGATGGCATTAACTTAGCTAACATTACTCGATGTCACCGCTAAGCCCATGCCCAGCACTCACGGCTCTTGCGTTATGCATGCTCAATCGTACATAAGATCTTCCTGGTTTTGTCTGATATATTCGAAACCGCTGGCCATCATTCCGGACCAGATCTTGCGATACGGATGGAAGTCGGTATACCCGTAATGCATGACATCCCCGTAGATGACTCGGCAGGCATTGTTTGAATAATTGCTTTGCGGTACAGTATTTATACAGACGTCTTTCTCACAGGATTAATTATTTAGTGATAGATGAGATAAATTGATTTTTCGTGTTGCCTTATTCATTTTCGGGGGACATTAACGCACGAAACTGGTGTAAATCGCTCGCAACAGACATTTTTAGTCTCAGTCCAAAATTTGATACGAATATCTGAGCTAAAATCCATCAGTCACTTCGGAACAACTGCGTGATATCCACCAGCAGTCAATAGGCTGGCTACGGTTTAGGCATACTTATTTGTAAGTGTTTGTAAAAATTCAGCTAATTACTTAGCGTTTGCTTTTGCACAGATCATTTTGCTTATGAACTGTTGACATGTTGATGAGTTCTTTAAGGTGAGCGTTTCGATCTCCATATATATTCTTGGCAGTGTTTCTTTGCAGGCGGTGTGTATATTATCGTAAAAACTTAAATAAACCTTAACTATGACTGTTTTAATAATATGCTTTGACTGTCGATTTGTACCTTAGAGAAACTATTTAACTATGCATATGTCGTTCGTATTTCAAAAAATTGACGGCCGTGTAGCAAATCTGTGGAAACGTCCGGACTGCCGTTAACTGTTCACGCATAAAAACAGTGTAGCCCAGGCTATCGTATTGTCACCCTGAAAGTGATTGACCAATCAATCCTAAATTCCCCGTCCCCCTGTACACGCAGGCGTGAATTGCATTAATATTTGAAAACCAATTGGTTACCGCCCCACCTCCACTGATATAAATATAGCCTCATAATGACAGCTTGAACATTAGGCAAAATGCTCTTTTTACTCAGACCCCGGAAAACAACGTCGTCGGCTGCAGACACCTCAAGGTTTGCAGGGTTAACTTTCTCGATGGTCCTGCTCATCGGTCTGTTTTTTGTCTCTGGTCTCGCGACAGCCTCCGTCGTCAGCCAGCATTTAGGCAAACCTACGAGTCACACGGACGCCGACAACGGCAATGCACCATCAATGTTTGCTCAACCACAAACCGGTGGTCGGTACGCGGACGCCGATGGTAGTTCTCAAGACTCAACCTATCCTGTCCAATCTGAACTGCAGAATATGGCAGAGGGAAAAAATTCCGAGACTCCCTATCTCAGTATCTCACAGGCCGGTACGTTTTTTCTATTTGAAAGCGGAGACTAACCGGTACACCTGCCAAGATTTAGAAGGTCGGCAGGTTATGCATGACAGGGAGAATTAGTTAAAGTTTGCAGGCTATTGTGAGTTTTCAAAAGGGATTGTGTATAAGTACGGGTACAGATAGCATAGTGCTGTGTAACCGCGGCTGACACGTACGATTAAATCATTCCGATAGCAAATATCTACGCACTTCTCTGCCTAATCGTCTCTCTTGATACTACTTACTGCTTACATATAAGCATTTAAAGAAAAATCGCAACAAAACTGTGCAAGGAGTATGTTTGTTAGGTAGGGCATGCATCTACTCTCACAACATATGCTACTTTTTATTGAAAAACCGGTAGGTCGTCTGAAAGTAATGAATTCAACTGCTCCACGCTTTGTCAAGAGCATAGATTCGCGCATGCGATTAACCGCGTAATTTTATCTAACGTGCGAACTGCGTAGGTTTGTTAATTGAATTGGGGGTTCTTAACTATAAATGCAAGATTGGATTTTGGGAACAGAATTACTGAGATGAGCTTCCAGCCCACATAATTACCGTCGTGAATAATGGGTGAGTGCCTGGAGTGGCGTTGGGGGACTCAAAAATGTGACTGAGTATTTATTTGAGAGGACAAATGGGGACAGTGAAAGCCTCGCTAACCTGCGCAGCAGTGACAAACATCTCACATGGAACAAGCACTCTGATTTCTGAAGGGGCATTGTGGCTTTACGGGAAGACACGGTTCACAAGCTGGCGCTGAACGCTCTTTGATGATTGATCTCTCGTCAGAACTGATGGCACGTATTACTGTCTATGAACAGCCTTACGTGGGCTTTCCGCAAGAACCCGATGCGATTTCCAACCTCAGGGTGGCAGCGTCCACTCTGCCGTATATGCCTTGACGCAGGGAATTTTCACTGGTTGAGACGCAATGAGAAAGCATTTTGATGTCTGCTTATAGAAACCACTATCAGAAAAGAAAGGCTAAGGCTATATCATTATCATATAGCTACGGTTACCTAAAGCGGTTCCTTAAACTCTATCTAGAACCTGCTAAAATGTCTGCGGATTTTGATCTCACATACGGACAATTAGCCACATAATAAAATTATTTTCCATGATGAATGTTTACTCGAAACCTTTACTGACGCATACATAAAGATAAATTTCTCCTGAAGCCACCTCCTGGAAAATTTCTGGAGACAGACGGAGCAGAGCACAAATGTGAGCAGGTTAACCTGACGACTCAGTCGAATTGGAAATTCTTTCCATCAGCATGCCGTTTCTCATCCACTTCACTTTATCAATTATTGTTGTTTTCAATCTATCTAGCAAAATAATCTTCATTATTTGAAGTTGTGTTATTGCAATTGCACTGTTAGCCGGCCTTATGGAAGACGCAGCTCTCACGGATTCTGACGTGGAATCAATGCTAGCATCAGACATTGGCAGTCATCTTCATTCACCTACGGCTAATAAACAGACAATCGACGAAGTCCTAGAGAGCGACATGTTTGGAGACTGGGATCAGAATGTGAACAAGTTGGCGGGGTCTGATGATGCCAACGGCCAGACAATTAGGTATGTGTCCTGGTTTTTGTTCTTTCTCTGGTTTCTCATTTTAAACTTTGCTTCCGACTGTAACCTCAGACAACTCTGTTTGAGCGTTCCGCAGTCAAATCTGTGGCATGATTTTAATGTGGTCCACTCGATGAAAATACGTATATCTATCTGCTCACAAATGTTCACACGATAGGTAAACCAGTAATCCCTTCTAGTCGAAAATACATTTGAGAACTTCGGAGAGGTAGGCCAGATACTGCGGCATTGCGCAGGTCGTTTTAGCTTGAGCCAATTTTAAAAGACATGGAAATACACAGACGGCCCATAAGAGAACCAGTCAGGGTCTAGGAACGGACGTTGTCATGGTCTTCGTTGAGGTGATCTGTTGAATTCAGCGCTTTTGAAACAGAGGCTATAAAGCCCAAGTGCAGCGAATTATGCTGGTAAAACTGTTGCGAGTTCACAGGATACACCAGCAGCACTGGAGCTCATGTCAATTTGCCAGATATGGCGGAAATAGAGATCGCGCAAAAACTGTAAATTGCGCCCTTCCTGCAGTCATAAACTGCACTCAGAGGACGTAATGCAGTGTTAATTTCATGCACACTGTGAAATGCACGCGCACCGATCTACTGAGAGTTCTCGAGGTTCCAGATATGTGCGGCAATTTCTGTTACAATGGCCATTCGGTCGTCTATTGTACTCATATAAGCAGCTTATTCGTCTGTCTGTATATACAATAGGACACTTATTCTGCTGCTGCTTCTTTTTATACCACTCCTCTCTTTGAATCCCTTTGTTTGCGAAGGAAACAACAGGATTATTTATATCAGAAATCGGCAGATGAAGGGCAGGGACCAAATGGAGTCAAAGGGGCTTTGTTGCCGTCGTCGTCTTTGAGTAAAGGTCTGTATGCTGCTATCGCCAGTGAAGGAGGGCCGTTGCGGCGCAGTCGACGAGCAGCCATTTCCCTCCAACGTGCTCTCTGGCCATCAGGAATCGTTCCGTATGTGATAAGATCAATAATCTCTAGTAAGTTCACTGGACATTCTAATCAGATATAATAATGAAACTTGAGCTTAGTTACCTCTCTGGGATAGAAAATAATAAGAAAAAGGATCGAATATGTAAAGAATGATACATATGCCGACCGCGAAGATCTTTCTATATGTATATGGATGTAGGCGAAAATGCTGGCCTCAGGTGTTAAAATTGAAGAAGATGGTAAGACGAGCTCTGGGGATGATGATTTATTAATCTGACGTTTCACAATCATACTCGAGCGCATCATTGGAGATAGGAAATATGAGAAAATTACACGGTTTAAATAGGTCCGTCCCGCTCGCGCCTGATAGGGTCATCAATTTCTATCCTCATTGGGCCTCCCCTGATGCGTAGGTGGTGTTTGGCGGCCTCCTATGGTGCCGGTAGGTCGACGCAGCGGTTTATGGAGTTGGCGTCTGTTTGCCAGGCCTCGATTATTTCTCGCGCCAGTCTGTTTTGCGCTCGGCCGAGCACTTGGGCGCCGTCAAAGTCAAACCGATGGTCATTTTCCAGACTGTGCATGGCGACGTGTGAGCGTGCATCTTTCCGCTTGACGGCTAAGGTGTGCTCATGTATGCGCGTTTTAAGTCGTTTGTTTGTCATGCCGCAATAGTTGGCCTGACAGTCTAGGCAGTTGACGCGGTAAATGACACCAGACATGTCCTCAGGGGGCAGCCTACCCTTTGGCTGCATGACTAATCGGCGGATGGTGGCTTCCGGTCGGTGTCCAACGCCCACGTTAAGTGGTCTCAGCATACGCTCAGTGGCCTATCAGGCGCGAGCAGGACGGACCTATTTAAACCGTGTGATTTTCTCATATTTCCTATCTCCGATGATGCGCTGGAGTATGAGTGTGAAACCTCAGATGAATAAATCATCATCCCCAGAGCTCGCCTTACCATCTTCTTCAATATATATATATATATATATATGTATATATATATAGCAGCGAGGAGGGACGACAGAGAATGCGGGTAGATTGATACAGCACTTTTTCGGGCTTATTCTGCCTTCATTCAGCCAATCATAACCCTGACCACCAGCAGCTGAGACCAGAAACACAAACATGCGCACAGACGCACCTGGCGCAGTCGGTCCACCACTGAGGCCTACCAGATGGGTCATAAGCACTTCATCGAACCGAAGTTCATCAGTGCCTCGCCACCTGTCATTCTCTGTCGCTGCAGATCGGGTATTTATCAATCAGGAATGGGCGCTGCTATTATGACTTGGTCGACTTCGGCCTGGTAATTGGTTGCCTGTTCGTGACCTTTGCCACACATACGGAGCTTGTTTGCTTTGTGAAGCCAATAGATCGGTGTGCGCCCATTCCTGATAGATATATATATATATAATGTTAGGGGGCGCTCACCGATCGTTCATACGGAACTCACTCGTTTCGTTGTGTCTTAAGGGCTCTCTCTCGAGCCCAACCAGCAGCCGCGCAGCGGCGCATGATATACAGGCAGAATAGCATTACCGACAAAGACAAGGGAGACTGGAATGGCCATTTCAGGCTAATTAGCCGTCGTCAGCCAGCCATACCCAAGCCCGAAGGCACAACGGAACGAGTGAGTTCCGTATGAACGATCGGTGAGCGCCCCCTAACATAGTATATTCCCGATCGAAAACCGACAGGGCAACGGGCTCGTAGCCCGGTGGGTAGAGGCGTGGACATCTAAACCAACAGGTCGCGGGTTCGAGGTACGGGTGTTCCACAGTTCGGGCTTGGGTATGGCTGGCTGACGACGGCTAATAGGACAGAAATGGGTATTCCAGGCCCCTTGTCTTTGTCGGTAATAGCATTCTGCATATATATATATGCAGTAGGTGGCTAACTTATTAAGTGTCAACCGAAAGTCCGAAATCCGTTTTCGTTTCTTAAAGACAAATAAAGCAGGGTTGTAGAAATAACCAGTCTACACACAATCTTATAGTAATTGAGTTACCGCAGGATGCCGGCTTTGAAAAGAACTTCCTTGCGGTTGCATGCGAAGACTACACAGTAAAAAATGATTACTTAAGTAACATGAATTTTTCTCATTTATTTTCGATGCCCTTAAGTGTCAAATTATGTTTAATAAAAAACGCATAGAAGTAGTCATTCTTTCGGTCATTCGGTAGGCAGTTATGTCTTCTTCCATTTTGTCTACTCGAATGAATAAGGCGGGAAGGAAGGGTATAATTCGGTTTTTAAAAACGTTTCCAATTCCCGAATAATTTAGAACACGCTCTGCTGTTACACTTGGATTCGAAGTTTCCAAACTACATGCCGTATATTTCCCGCGTACGGAAAACTACATATTCCTCTACGGTATGAAAGGGAAAAAATATAGGCTTCATAAAATGTAGCATTGGATTTGATCCATATTGTTAACGTTACCAACCAAATTGGTAAATGCAGAGTCATGACTTTTTGCGAACAACCATTCCACGGTTATAAAACGTCTCACAATAAGAAACTTTCTAAACCCAAACTATCTCCCCCTTTGAGTACAAAACTGGAAAAAGGCATGATTTCCTACCGAATAAGCATAAATATAAGTAATTTTATGCGTGTTTTCTATGAAATATAATTTGCCTCTAAGGGCATAGAAAATTAATGAGAAAAACTCATGCTACCTAAGTAGTCATTTTTTTGCAGAGTGCTGTTTATGCATGCAGCCCAAAGGCTGTTCTTTCGAAAGACGACATCCTGCGGTAACTGAATTACTATAAGATTGTCCTGTAGGCTGATTATTTCTACAACCCTGCTTTATTAACCTATAAGAAACGAAAACGCTTTTCGGAATTTCGGTTGATACTTCATGAGTGAGCCCACCTATTTTATATATGCCAAATATGCCTGTTTCTCACACTTGTGTGGTTTTAATATTGCTCAGTCCGATTATAACCGTCCGCCGACTTGCTACTGGCGACAACGAACGTTGTGTTACAGGAAACAGGCCACATATAACACTTTGGCAACCCGTTAAGCGTGCAACAGGCCAACTATTTAATAATCTTTATCGATCATTTGTACGATAAGAGCTGAATTCGAATGCTTACATATCTCACTTCATAAGGCCTACGGCGCGCTAATGATCAGCAACAACCGCGAACCGACTGTTTGCATCTGGTTTGTTGAACGAAAATTAGCTCTTGTATATGTGTATTAACAGATCTGCATAATACAGATAACCCACTTGTGAAAATCTCGGTAGTTTCTGTGAGGTTCGTTACCACGAATTCAAATGTAATTCTTGTGCAGAGTCAACGCTCTAGTGGCCAAGGCTACAAAAAATCCTGACTGAAATCCATAAGCTTAGCCAAATTAAGGTAAAGTTACCCGCTTAATCTATTGGCGATGATCTTTCAAAGGTGGGCGGATAAACACATACGTATATGTATATGTATATGTCAGCATATCAAGTCCCCTGAGAAGAAAATAACTTTTTTGCGTAATATTTTGACGATGTGGTCCTTCTGGAGAATTTAATATTTTTCAAAGTAACTTCTTGAGATGCGCATTTCGTAAAAGTGAACATATAGGACAGATTTGTGTTCGCCCGTCAGGTTATAGATCATTTATTGGTCTTTTAACTCAATCTGGAACCCTCAAATTTAATCACACAGCAGATAAATACAATAGGTGTGCTGAATCATGAAACATATACCGAAATTCTAAATTGTGAATTCGTTTCGAAAAAAGGATTACTTAGGTAGGCTTTTGAAATCAATCATCCTGCAATGAAATTCTCTAATAATTCAGTTACCTCGAGATATCGGCTTTCAAAGAAACGTCTTTTTGGCGTATGCAAAAACAGCACTTCCCAAGATAACTTCTAAATTATTGGGAGTTTTTCGGATTAATTTGCGATGTCTTTGAAGATTCAATTGTAGTTCACAGCAAACGTGCATGAAAATATTCATTCTTTCACTCATTCGGTAGATGTTCATGCCTTCTAATGACTGTGCTCTCGACGGACGGCTATTAATTGGTTTTCAAAAAGGCTTCCAATTACGAGATTGTTTAATGACGTGAAAGGTCCGTCGGTAAAGCAGCGTGTCTCTGCATTTCCAAGGGTTGCTTACAAAGTTAACAATACGGCTGAAATAAACTGCTAAATTTTATGAACTTCATATGGTCTTTCCCTAATACCGTAGAGATATGCATGGTTTTCCGTACGCGTAAAATATACGGCTTGTAGTTTGCGAACCCTGCATACAAATGTAGCGGCAGATCGGTCAACATTTATTCGGGAATTGTTAAAGATTCTAAAAACCTAAACATACTCTTCCTTCTAGGATTAATTGGAAGAAAGTATAATTTTCTACCGAAGATTTAAAGAACGAATATTTGTGTGCAATATTTCCTCGAAATATTATTGAAAGTTTAGGCGCCTTGAAAATCGTTGAGATAAATTGATGCTACTTAAGTAGCCATTTTACAGAGTGCGTTTTTTCATTCGGCCGAAAAGATGTTTGTGTCAAAGCCGACATCTCGAGGTTACCTCATTATTATTAATTTATCTTTTACAAACGAAAACCTTTAACAGAATTTCGGTCAACATATTATGAGTCAGCACATTGACGTTAGTACGCACACCTTTTTTACGAAATAAAGTTTGTTCATTTGTCTAAAGGACTTATTCTTCGAAGTATGTATACGAAGTATGTATATATATGCAAGCAAACCCAGTCGTCTGAGAAGAAAATAACTATTTGCATATCTTTCTGACTGTCTGGTCTTCCTGAAGTAAATTCTTGTGATGCGCATTTCGTAAGAGTGAACATATATGACAGATTTGTGATCGCCCGTCAGGTTATAGGTCATGCTCATCCATGTGATCTTTTGGCTCAATTTAGAAACCTCACACGCAGTCGCATAAAAGGTAAATACATAAGGTGTACTGACTCACGAAATGTCAAGCGAAATTCTAAAATGCATTTTGGTTTCAAAAAGGTT
Source organism: Spirometra erinaceieuropaei (assembly GCA_902702965.1). Lineage (NCBI taxonomy): Eukaryota > Metazoa > Platyhelminthes > Cestoda > Diphyllobothriidea > Diphyllobothriidae > Spirometra > Spirometra erinaceieuropaei. The sequence continues at coordinate 32,545 of CACRXP010001467.1, read as the reverse complement.
ACTTAATTAAGGCTTTGAAAGTAATCACCCTGCAACGAATTTTTCTAATAATTCCGTTACCTCGAGATGTCGTCTTTCAAAAAACGGCTTTTTGCCATATGCAAAAACAACAATCCGTAAAAATAACTACTAACTTTGCATGAATTTTTCTGATTAATTTTCGATACTCTAGAAAATTCACTTACGTTTCATAGAAAACAGGCATGACAATATTCATGCTTTCACTCATTAGGTAGAAATTCCTGTCTCCTATTAATTTTATTCTCGAAGGAATGCTATTATTCGGTCTCCAAACGGTTTGTAATTGTGAGGTTGTTTAATGCCGCGAAGAGTCCGCTCATAGAGTTTCGTATCTCTGCATTTCCTAGTGTAGCTTGTAAAGTTAACAATAGGGCTGAAATAAACTGCTAAATTTTATAAACTTTCTAAATTTTATAAGCTGCTAAATTTTATAAACTTTATAAGGTTTATAAATTTTATTCTTAATACCGTAGAGAAATGCATGGCTTTTCGTACGCGAAAATATACGGCAAGTAGTTTGCAAACCTTGAATACAAATCTAACGGCAGGTGGGATCACAATTATTCGGGGATCGGAAACGTTTTTAAAAACCTAGTTATACTCGGTCTTCGAGGCTAAATTTGAAGAAGTCATAATTTTCTACCGAATGAAATATTTAACGAATATTGGGATGAAAGTTTTCCTTAAAATATTATTGAAATTTTAGAGGCAATAAAAATCAATTAGATAAATTCCTGCTACTTAAGTAGCCATTTTACAGAGTGTGTTTTTCCATGCGGCAGGTAAGACGTTTATCTGAAAGCTGATATCTCAACGTTAGTGAATTATTATATAATTTTGCTGCAAGATGATTAATTGTACAACCCTACTTAAGTAATCTTTTCGAAATGAAAACTTATACCAGCATTTCGGCCAGCATTTCATGAGTCAACACACCTACAGTAGATGCCGGAAATAATAAAGGGAACCGAGATGGCTATTTTTTTCTTAGCGTTTATATGTTTGTGCTAAACTGATGCTAGAGCACAAACTTTTTAATGAATTTGTCTGGAGCTTTAAAGATAAAATGAGTCTTCTGGAGGCAGACGAGGATGGACTGCGGATTAGATTAAGGTAATTGTACCTAATAAAAATATACGAGAATTCCATGACATTTCATGAGGTCGGACACTCACAATAAACATTTACTTGGGTGATCCACTCGGTATTTGCTTGTCAATAACAAAAACGCGATTGATAACGGAAGATGATTTCATTAAATAGCTGACACGTACCACTCATTGTTAGTGCTTATGCATGTAATTGAAGAAAGAAGCAGGTAACCGCATAAAAAGAAGCCTACGCAATGGAACTTCTCAGAAAGACCTATCTGCTCAGAGCTTAAACACAGCCAAGAGGCAAAGGATCCCGTGATAGGGTTGGTGCAGGAGAAAAGTCTATTCAAAAAAGTTGTTGTTATTTGCATAATTAAGGTACTATATGCATGTTCCCATTTCATCCAGGCTCTTCCGTAGTAACCATCATGAAGGGCATGCGAGCGTGGGAAAACATTTCGTGCGTCACTTTCGTTGATCGGGAGCCCCACCATCATACTTACCTTATCTTTACAATCCTGGCATGTGGGTGAGTGCCTTCTACTTCTTCGTCTCTCATCTTTATTTATCATGCATTTTCTGTTTACTTTTTCACTGCCAGCGACGACATCGCCACTTAGTATTTTGATCTTTTTTTGAAAATATTACGTGCGGCAGCAAGAAATGTTATTTCAAACAAAATGCGAAACTGCAATTCCAGACACCATCATTGCCCTATACCCCTGACCAACCATATAATGACGCTTTTGTGCACTTTTGTTTTACTCACTCGCCTGTCCGCGCATTGTGACATAACATATTCGGTGCCATTAGTAGCGACTATGAAAGTCGCAGGTTGGAACCTGTTGTATATGTTATGGTGTTTCGCGCTTAGGAGAGAATTTTTGAAATCAGACAAAACGAATAGTAATTCTGTGGACGCGCGCGGGAGCTTGAGGCATCAAATGGTTGGCCGACTCAAGTATTGGTCTCGTTCCTGGGAGAGGTGGAGTAAATGGCGTCTACACTGCGGTACCCACTTCCACGGCGCCTCAGAGCGTTGCCTGCTATAAAATGCTTGAAGTACATTGTAAATGTCAAGATGAGCTAATACTGCATGTCTTGAAATGCTGTCAATGGAGAAAGTAGTAGTAGAATGCCTGAGAGTTTTTGATGCTATATTGCGATCCATTGGTGAGGTGCTTTAGTTGCCTGTATAACCATTTAGTAAGGTTGTAGGTTGGCAATCCAATAAGCGGCACTACGATACTCAACGGCGCGACTTCTTTGTGCACCTTTTGGCGGCCATATGCATGGGCTATTCGGAGGTCGTTGAGAGTCATACATCTGGAGTTATCGGGGGTTATGAGTTTCAGTCGAGTGAGCTCATTTACCTTCTTCTTTACATCTGCGGCTTGTTTTTTATTCGGGTCTTCCGCGAGTGGTGCATAGGCTTCCCCGTCGTTAAAGACTTGGTTCGCCTTGTTGACGTAATCACTCTTTTCCACGACAACGGTCGCGCCACCTTTGTCAGCAGACACAATCACAATACTGTCGTCTGTCTTAAGAGACCATAACCCTTTTTCTTCATCGATGGGCAAGACTTGGTGTTGTTTCTTTTGTAGAAGGAGACCAGTGGCATAGCAGCGTATGTCTGCGCGCATTTCTTCAGCCACAGCAGAGGTCAGTAAAATAGATTTAAGGCTCGCTAAGAAGTTTGTGGGCGCAGCGCCATTGTGGCTGAAATTTGTTTCTCTAGATAGCAGACTAAGTTCCGCGGATGTTAGAATCCTTTTAGAGAGGTTAACAGCTCTTGTCGATCTGCTGGTTTCGTTGACGGGGCGAAGATGAGATTGCAGTTTCACTTGAAGATCGGCTGGCTTATTCATTCTGGCGTCTAAAGCGGTGGCATTTATTCAATGTAGCCCGTCTGCGAATATATTCTCAGGCAATGTTGAGAGACACTGGCTTCGATGGTCGGATATTGTTGCATCGAATTGCAAAGAAGACGGTGGACGTCTGATATGATGGCACAGAAAACGCGAAATCCGTATTTGCGTGCAAGTAGCCTCCCAGTCTCATTCGCTAGAGTGGGCTTGAAACGAAGAGACTTCGGTAGGATGCCATGATCGCGACATCGATGAAGAAACGTCAGCTGCTCGTAAGTTGTAGCCTACCTCTAAGCAAAGAATACGCGTTTGACGCCCAGAAATATGTTGAATAGCCGATGCAGTGAGCATTCCGAGATAACATGATGAAGATAGAAGGCTCGTATGTATGCATATGAATCGGGAAAAGGAACATCCTAAGAAATTTAATTAGGAATATAAAATAATTGTTAAACTATACATGAATTGTGTAAATTTTCGAGACTGTTCTACCTGCCTGTCTTCAGACTATGAGTGCACAAAAGAAATTATCTTCCTAACTAAGTCTGTGATTCTTTGATTGGTCTACGTCTGTATCACTGACTTTTAATTGCACTTTGTCATCATTAAACGATTAAAATACACAACCATCTATACCAGATGGCCATAAGCACACTAGACACTGGGCATAAATGGGCGTGTGTAAGTACTCGCTTTGTTTGCGCCTGTACAATAGGGAAAGTTCGCGAACTCCTAAAATCAATGCACTCAGACAAGGCATGCATTAGTCGGTGTATCAGCCTGGGTGCCTCATACAAAATCTTTAAGGACAAATTCAAACTGGAGCCATTAATCCCAAAGAGGTGACGAAATGCTTTAAACACGTAGTGTCACAGACGTTGACAAATCGTAGAATCCATTGATAGACTCGGTTAGGAAGTTAGTCGTATTGGCACTACCGCAGTCTGAAGACGAGCTGGTGAACCAGCGTCTACAATTTAAACAATAAATTTTATGGTTCGGCAATGAATTATTTCTTCCTTTTAACATCCCTTGGGGTGCGCCTTTTTTCACTTTATACATAAACGTAATGGTATATATGTACTGGAAGATGGAAATTCCAGGAAACCTAAGTCGAAGAATAATGAGTCCTGTGGGAAATTAAACAAATTTTATTTCGGAAATTTTTAATGCTGTTTCAGTTCGGTTCACTTTATTTAAGGTAAATATAGGTGTTCAACCTTTAAACTCCCTATTTGTTGCAAGGAAGCGAACTATATAAAAAATTTGAAAATGAAAACATCAAACGGCTGCAGAGTTTCTTCAGACAGGTAAACGAATCTTTCAAAGAGTTAAAAACATCAACGTTACTAAATGTGCTGTACAATAGTCTGTCTATGGATAGTTGGTGCTATCTCAGGTTCTAAGCGAGACGAATTAAATGCCAACACACAGTCAACAGACATGGGACAATAAGAAAGAAACATACGTTACTGAAACGCAGGCAGTAATATAACAACATTAATAAACTGATCGACCTAAATGCTAGACTATTGGTCAGGTGGCATTATGACGGTTGGTGGTCCAACTTGCGCTTAAAAGCCTCGACGGAAGAGGACATGACGACATCTGTAGGCAGAGCATTCCGGGCCTCGATCACTCTGCTTGAAAAGAAGAACTTCCAAATGTCCAGCTTGGCGCCAGTTACGCGTAGTTTAAGTGGATGACCTCGGAGGTTCGTTGTGGTCACTAACTCGAAGAAATCAGCAGGTACGAGACAGCAGTCCTGGCCGCACAGTTTACGGAATGTTTGTATAAGGTCGCCTATAAGCTGTCTGTAACTCAGTGGAAAAAGGCCGAGATTGGACAATCGTGTTTCATAGGGTAGTGAACCCTGTCCACTTACGAGTTTGGTTGCCCGCCTTTGAACTTTCTCAAGGATGCTGAGATCTTTAGAGGTCCAGGGTTTCCACGCCTGAATAGCGAACTCTAGCTGTGGCCGTACCAATGTCCGAAAGACTTTAACGAAGCAGTCCTCATCGAAGGTAGAGAAAGCTATCTTGACAAGATAAAGGACTGACATCGCAGACTTACCTACCTAGGAGCAGTGGAGCGACGATTTTAGAGAAACCGTTACCCACACACCCAAGTCTTTCTGGGCGTCTTCCTGCTGCAATGGTACGCCATTTAGGTGGGGTACCCTCCGGCTCAAAGATCGGGTCCTGCCTACTCGCAAGACATTGCACTTAGTCACACTGAACAGCAAAAGCCAGTCCTGTGACCATTTCTCGAGTCGGGTCAGGTTTGCCTGCAAGCGCTCTTCGTCAAATTCAGTTTGGAATGAGCTCCAAAGTTTAACATCATTAGCGAACATGGCGACATCATAATTCAGTTTACTGACGCTGTCGTTGACGTATATAATGAAAAGGGTAGGGCCAAGAACAAAGCCTTGTGGAACACCGCTTTCAACCGCTACCTCCGTTGACTGCCTGTCACCAATGTGGACGATTTGAGAGCGACCGATCAAGAAGCTTTGGATCCACCTCAGGAGACTACCCCTAATGCCTGTTCGGCTTAATTTGTACAGGAGACGCTGATGTGGTACACTATCGAATGCTTTCTTAGGGTCGACGTAGACTGCGTGCACTGCGTTGCCGCCATCGAATGCCCGGGTCCAGCGATCTGAACAACAAAGTAGATTTGTCACTCATTATTTGCCTCTACGAAAGCCGTGATGGGCATAGCATAGCAGATTATGCTCTTCTAGGAAGTGCATTATTTCTCGCTTTATTATTTTCTCAATAATTTTGCAGCAATTTGAAGTAAGGCTGATTGATCTGTAGTTCTTTGCTAAGGCCATGCTGCCGCCTTTATGAATTGGCGTGATTCGCGCGGATTTCCAATCGGCGGGCAAATAGCCTGCTTCGAACGAAGTTTGGAAGAGCATGGACAGCGGTTTAGATAGTTCTCCATCAAGCCCCTTCAACAATTTGGGCGGTATGTCATCTGGCCGAGATGATTTAGACTCATTCAACTTTAAAAGTTCTTTGCGAACAATAGCTTCGGCGAAAGAGACGTGTTCAATCGTCGGCCCGTCCACTATAACGCAGTCGGGAGGGAGAGATGCGCCTCGCCTCGTAAAGATGGACTTAAAAAACTGTGTAAGGTGCTCTACCTTTTCTCAGTCTTCACTGAGTTCTAGGTCGTCACTAGTTTTCAATAACGGGATTAAGTTTCTTTTTTGTGTGCTCCTTCTTATGCAACCATATAATAACTTCGGATTTTCTGAAACTCGATTAAGTAGGTCTTTCTCGAAATTATGCCGCGTCCCGAGTATTAACCTCCTAACTAGGTTCCTCTGTGCTTTGTATGCATTTGTCGACACATAGCTCCTATCCAAGAAGAATTTTCTCCATAACCTCCGCTTTTTATTCACTTCTTTTTTTAAAGCTTGTGTTAGCCACGGCGGTCTGCTGTTCAAATTCTTCCGTGAAATAGGACAGTGGTCTCTTAGAAGAATGTGCACTAACGGCGATTCAGCCTCTCTGCTGGCGAGTAATCCTATTGAAAAAAACGCCGAGGTTGGTGCCTTTTATTCTAAAGCGCCGAGATAGACTCGACCCAGCTTGCTCCTTACAAGCCAGCACAACTTTGAGTGGTCGTGGACGTGTTGGTGTCAGCAAAATGTTTGTCCGTTTTCCGAGACGGAAGGCTTTGAGTACTTCAATTGCCTCAGTGGGTCCCAGGATATTGTTGAACAAGCCTTGGAAAAGCCTCAGATCTTCCGAAACCCGCTCTCGAGGAGTGTTGGCATCAGATTCAGGGAGTACCTGAATAATGTGACATTGGTCTCTCGTGATATTGTTGGTATATTTTGTTGTCGTATTTCTCTCTGGTGGATGTGGTACTTTAAGGGTATTAGGTGGCGGTGATGGAGCACATTCTATATCGCGGTTTCGATGATCGACACCAGTTTTAACTGAATTAAAGGAGGCCGTTGATATGGACGGTAGCGAATGATGGTCTGTATATTCGGTAATTGCCTCAATACCACTACTTGTGCTGAGCCCATCCGATCCAAGAGTTTTCTGCCCATTACGACCTGTTTTTGCACTTTCGACATTTACCGTTATGGGCGGGTCTGTTACCGTGGTTTCTGGCTCGGGTGCTATGAGAATAACACTTAGAATCGGCTGTTCATTTTTGTTGGCTTTTTTACAACCGGATGTCTTTTTGTTTTTCTGATTTACTCGTTGACTGCTGTCAATTTTATTTTTTGCCATTCGATCCTGTGCAGCCGTATCTGTTAGAGGAGGCATTTCCGAAGAGCCTTTCAAGGGTGGTAATTTTGCTTTACTTTTTGTTATTCTTCCAGTGGGGGCACTTGTATCGCCAGGTGCGTATAAGTCATATTGTAGAAGGGGCTTTATCTTCTCAATCTCTTTCTGGAGATGGTCGACCTTAAAGGCTAACAGCTGGTTCCCTAGGTCATCTTCAAACTTGTAGAAAGTGCGAAAAACAGTTTAAATTTAAGCGTCTCCGAAAAAAGGATATTGCTTTGTCCGTGGTTAGGGTGATTCGATGCTGTGGGCTGACGTCACGTTCTGACTGGCTATTACCAGATGGAACGCGACTTCAGCCCACAGAATCAACTCACTGTATGCACTGACAAAAAATATCCATTTTTGGCACGTTTAAATGTTAACTGTTTTTAACACTTTCTAGACGTTTGACGATGTCCCGGTGGACCAGGATTAAAAATGTACGAAAGGAAGTTTGTTTAGTTTCCCAAAGAATTCATATTTTTTTGAACTGTATATAGATGAGGCATACGTGTCACATAATTCTCAAGATTAATTGACTATAGCGTTGCAAAACATAGAATATCCAGGCCCCTTAAGATATCCTACTGCCTGCCATATGTCATGTTTTCGTAACACAAATTTCCAAATGACTTTATTTGCTCGGTGATTATGTATAATGTTACCTCGAATTATGTTGTTAAAACGGAACCAACCGTGCTTGGTTTAGCCTTTCGGTAAGAAATTTATTCAAGAAACCTCACTGTCTTACATCCTGTCAGAAAACAATCTTGTGCACAATGTACACGACCACGGTCTCTCTTTATCCCCTGCTAATTAATTCCCTCTGGACCACCGCAACCGTAAGAGAGGTCCCATTGGGCGGTGAAATTGACTAGTTGCAAATAAAGCGCGCCGTTGAATTCTCCCCATTATTGCATCTTCATTGGAAGTTATACTCATTTTGACGGTCCAGAATATTCCCTCATCTGGGATAATATTATACACCCGGCGTAGGAAAAAAATATTCCAAGAAATATTCTCGCGGAACACATTTAATATGCTCAAAAAATCAGTGGGACCTATCGGACTCCATAACTGCGAATTAAACTATAGAATACGTCGTTATAGTAGACATAGTTTTCCACAAGCGGTTTCGTGGTATTTGTCATAGAGAATCGCTAACCTAGTGTATAGTAGTCATCTGTCAAATGACACCGAAATTAAACACCCCTACTTTTGCAGTATCGATAGCTAGTAATAAGTATTATGCTAATTTGGGTCGAACACTGCGCCCTCGCCCGGAACACAGTACAAATCCAGGTGGGGTGCGGAAAATTATGAGACGATAGCCTATTGCATATTACGATGGAAATACAGTTTGTAAACTAACTCATGAAATGTGTCGAAATTAATGACTGATTTCCAATCACTCGCAAATCGACACCATTCCATGAGTCCAATGTCTATGCTAATTAAGGACAAGTTCAAAAAATTAAAAAATATAAAGGAAATATTAAAGGCAGTGTTGCGTTGTTCAGAAATGCCGATTTATTTTAAAAACGTCAAAAAGGTCTATAATTAAGTAAAGTTCATTTTTAAATGCACAGAATGTATTCTCATACCGTAAACATAGTAAATATGAAAGTAGAAATAAAATAACGCCTAAAATTAATGCTTCGGTGTAGTTTACATCCAAATATCGTTTAATAATTAATGTGATTTCAAATATGACGGTTTGTCAACTGTCTAACTTCTGAGTATAAATTCCAAAACAGTTTTCCCGGAATTCGTGTTTTCCTCATTTTTTGATTTAAATAATATTTAGTTCAACAAAAGGAACGGGATTTTGTTTGCTTTCCTTGTTGGGGACGTCGTTGGAACCAAATTATTTAGATGGTTGTATGCTGTGTGGCTGGTTGGTGCAAAATAAATTAAAATAGAACTGACATGCGTGTTCGTAAACATACCATTTTATGACATTGGATGGGAATTTTTCTTCCGTTAAATTTATTTATACTTTTCGTTCATTTTAGATTATGTTGACTTTCAGATCGGCCTCAAATGCTGCTGAATACTTCATGATTTTCAGTTTTCTCACTCTATCGTCCATCAAGACAGATACTGAATTGGCTGTCGGTCAAAAACTTTATAATAAGATTATTATTGAGAGCATTTATTTAACTAGTAAGTGTTCGGATGCTTTTTTTCACGAAAATGGTCGTTTAGGTCAAATGTGAGGACTTATTCAAACATCAAACTTACTTTTCGAAAAAAACTGGCCGTCCACAACGAAAGTCAATGACGATTATGCCATTGATCATTAATAAAACTTTCACTTATAAGTTATCTCTTTAATAAGAGCTTTATTACTGCACTCCCTTGACAAATGTCTGTGTCCTTTGCATTTTCGCACGGTGAGGTTGAGAAAAAAATTGATACTTTTGGCCCTTTCTGTCAAGCTTCTAAAAACTACCAAAATTTATCAACTGTGAAGCTGGGAACATGCTTTCCTCTATACACTGAAGCGATTTGCACTGTTTTTGCTGGCTTTAAGATCACGTTCTTTGATAATGACTGCACGACAGAGCGCCCATATAAATACTGATATTTTGCTGAATCTATTAATGTTTTACCCGTTCTATTGCTGACTAAGTTATGCACAGAAACTAAACTACACGACGCGTTAAGTTTCATATGATCATACCTGGAAACGGCAGTTCAGTGGTGGTCATTAATGTGGCATCAAGAAGATTTTTTTCGAACGGCAAAACGGTTTCAGCCTATTTGAACGAAAGAATCCCAATATGCGTAACTGCTGCACTTTAGGTCACCAAATCGCGCAGGTCTGCTAATTTGATATTTAGGAATTGAAAACACCCCTTGTTTATTTTGAAATAACCTTTGTGTTGGCAGGTTGATTAATACGGTTAACATCGGACATAAAAATTTTTTTCAAATTCGGCTAAATCTGTTTATTAAAACTGTCGCTGGTAAACTACTATCCTGTTAATGCAATAAGTCGATCAGTTGCATAACCGGAGTCTAGGAAATTGCACAAATATATTCCAAAGCCTATTTTCGCTCAACTTTACTGATATTTTCCTTGATACAATTATGTACACACAAGTTCTGCACAAGAAAATACATTTCATTGAAGGATGTGTATGAGCGAACAAAGTGCGCAATGTCAAAGACGTCCAGAAATTCTCGCATCAGTCTCCGTTATCAGATTTTATGAAATAACCCATGTACTGTATTTGGTAGAAGACGTAATAAATAAATCTCATCTACTTGAACTAATTGTAGGTGCTGCTCACACGTCCAGCAATTCTCGCATCAGTTTCCGTTATAAGATTTCATAAGACAGGTCATGTACTACATATGATAGAAGGCACAATAAACGAATCTCATTTATTTGAACTATTTGTAGGTGCTGCTCACATATCGGCATTAAATGTACGGATTCGCCGCAGGCAATTTCCATTGCACCATCCTGCGAGAGTGTAGGAGAAGTTATGCACCAATTGGGTCATGCTTTAGGTTTCTACCACGAGCACAATCGACCCGATCGCGACGGTGAGTACATGCGTTTCCTGTGCATATTGCTTGCCATTTGACATAATTGCCTAGCAAACCAATAAATATTATGCACATGCCTCTGTCCTATGTTCCTAAACATTCTGTCATAATCGTCTGTCTCAATTGTTCTCCGTGATATTAAAGATGCCGACATTTGGGCATTTGTACGAAATTTACTATTTGAAGGAAGCGCCAAGCAGGTAGGGAATGGTGGGGCCGATTGGTATTTCTCTTGGTTAGATGGTATGGTAGGCAATTTATTTTTACAAAAAATAGCAGTTTGAGAGTTTATTTATATCAGAAGTAATATTAGTGGGCAAATAAATACATTGATCTAAATCGATCGGCGGCCTAACGCATTAATTTTAGTCGTTGCCTGATAAATTCCCGTATTCTGAGAAGAGTGATGGTTGCTAAGATAGGATGTCTTCATCTAGAACACGACTTTATAATTTGGAAGGTAAAAAACTGACTTGGCTCATCAGCAGGGCTGCCGTCGTTTTCCGTGTGCTTTTTGCGATATTTTGCAGTTTTGAATCTTCCAATCTGTAGTCTCCCCAGAAATCGATGCACTAACGCCATTTAAATTTGACTCCCCATGATGGACATTTCGGTCATTCCTGATTTCCATCTTATTCCAGACTTCGTGGAGATCCTTGCAAATAACATACTGCCCCAGGCGTGGAGGGAATTTGCCAAGAGGCCCAACACCTATATAGATTCCCTCGGAGAGCCCTATGACTACGAATCGATTATGCACTTGAAGGCTAATAAATTTACTAAACCAGGCAAAAATGAAACTATAAGGCCTCTTAAGTGCTGTCCACGTCCGCAAATTGGTCAACGAGAGAAGATCAGTGAGGGTGACGCCAGACAGGTGAACAAGCTATACAAATGCCCTTGTAAGTTGCATTATGCTTGTCAAAATTGCCGTGATCTCTTCGAGAAACCCACTATTCACGTGGAGGTCAGCAAGGACATAGACTATTTTGACAATAACATTTGCGAGTTGCTTAGTCAGAGGCCTTTACTCATTGTTTTTCAATATTTTGAGCCAGGAATCCCAAGAAGGTGCGATTAGTACAACATGTTTAGCACATGTGCATTGCATTTGTACTGAGGGTATCTAGGTACAGAAGTGGATCTTGCGACCATCAACACACTGACCTCGTGCATTCTCTACTGTTTCCTTTCTATATCTGGTTACCGGGTCTATGATTTCCGCACCTTTCATGGTCGACTCATCAAAGGATGTGTTCTGCGTTAGGGAAGAACAAGCTGAATATCCAGGTTTTGAGGTAGTTCACGGAACGTGAACGGAAATTTTTCCTAGAATGTGAAGCTGGTATATAAGGCTGCAGAAGGAATGGCTTGAAGAGGCATCATCCACATTCGTCGGCATCCCGTGCAGACTGAGGCAGGCGGCACAGTTTAAACTGGACTACTGAAAGCTAGTCACATTTAAAGATTTCGGTCTTCATTTGGCAGCACCAGGAAGACGTGGCATGCTTTCCGCCACGTCTTACTCTTGTTCATCAGTCCTCGCTGATTATCGTGCTACTTAGAAGGCGTTAAAGAATTGCCAAATTCGATCTTCACTGACGTTCCTTTTCATGGTATTATGCTTTATAAAGCGAAATCTTTTGCCTTAATGCAGGCTCTTTGCTGCTAACGCGTTTAAGCACTGTGTATCACCATTAGGGCGACATTTGTGGCTAGGTTGTCTAATTACTCAATCAGTTATTTACAGTGCTATATTTTTACTTGTAGCTTGTCACTTGGCATTATATGTTGATTTCCATGCTAATAAGCCAGTGTTTCCAAACGCCTTGACAAACAGCAGTCGCACAGGACGTGCGGTTTGCAGGTGAGCTGAGGAGTTTTGAATGCAATTGCTGCAAGTAGATGGGAAGGAACCAATTACATCGCCTGATACGTTCCGCTGTAAAATCAGCAGTTTGTCATTCGCCAATGGAATTTTTTGCGTAAGTATGTTGAAAATTCTCGTAACATGACAGCGTTCAAGAGATAACTGGATAATCACCTGTTACAAGGCGACACGTACTCTCCAATCTCGAGTCAGTGGATTACTGTAATCACGTTGAGCACACTGCTAGCATGGCTTTAACAGATCCTTTTGTATTTTATTGACATTCTAGCAAACATTTAAGGCTCCAGCTTGGGAATTCACGTATATATGGCATTTGCTCTTGCATATTCGCCAGTTCCGATATGTTTCACACAATAGATGTTTCCACACAGGAATATTTATTTTAAAGTTACTAAATAACTGTTTCATGCAAGACTGTTCCAACTACTTTCACAGCCTGCGGGAGGACTCTGATGGAGAAGTCAGGCACATTCGCGTCTCCACAAGCGGAGCCTCTCCGTCCATCCACAGAGGCCAGCGACTGGCCACACACACTTTCCACCCAGAGTCAGGCGCAGAACTCCACTTCGGGTGCGCTTTTCTGCCAGTGGAGAATTTTAGCGACTAGGGGGGAACACATCAATCTCACTTTCACGCTCATGAACATGCTTCCGTCGACAAATCAATCGCAAATTGACACACACAACTCTACTGGCTCTTTAGCCGACCATCGCCAGCACTGCCAAGGGGAGTTCGTTGAAGTCAAGGATGGGTATTCTACCGAGTCACCGGTGATTGGTGCGTTAGAGTGGTTAATAATATCTACTGGCCACTATTTTCATTGGTTCCTAAGTCGTTCGTGCGTTCGTTCAAGATTGTATGATATCAGCTATTTTGACATGTTAGGCCTCTATATGTGGTATTTTTAATTGGTGAATGTCCAGCTACTGTTCCCTCTAGAAATACATGCATTTCGGATCAACCTTTGCATTAGCGTTTAGCGATTCCAGTCTAAAAGGTGCATACTTTCCGCGTATGAAAAATCATATATTCCTGTATGCCTCAGATAAGAGTTTATACAGTTTTGCGGTAGATGCAGGCTACCTTGTCTATTTCATAAGGTGCATTAATTAATGGACAGCCACCGTGCTGTATGAATTGACATTGGTGGTTTTTACGGAATCCGATAGTTCAAAATTTAGATTTCGGAAGACAGTTAATTAAAGAGAATAAATGCAAAGACGCCGTAATTGTCCATTATGTAAGAGAAAGAAAGCACATTTTGCTCCTTTTTTCAAAAAAATATGCTTGCATTGTAAAGGCTTTTAAAAATCACTGTGAAAAATGCCTACCTTTTAATCAATCCTTTCTTTAACGGGCACGAGTATTGATGGAGGTAGAACTGAAGTGTATTCAAATGCGAACATCAGGACCATTCTGCAGCATTCTAGGATTATGCCGTACGATAATCAGTATCAAAACCCCACTTGCATAACAGTTTCTAATGGAAAACGCACTTCAGAATCTCAGCTAACATCTCATGAGATTGGCACTGACTGTAATAGAACGCCTTTTCCTGTTATATTTTATCAAGAAGTGTGTGGCGTTAGAATCGTACTCTGGGCTGCCTGTATTCTGACGCGGATGTTTGCTATTCCATTACTTGCTGACAAACATCTACCTCGGTCTCTTATCCTGTACGAATTGGCAATGCTTTTCACCATTTTTCCGCTGCCAACAAGAAAACCCAGAAACCCATGTATCGACTAAATATAAAAGCAAACTCTCAGCGAAAATACAGTTTTCTCTAAAACCATTTTGGCAGAATATGACAGCGAAATCTGCCTCGTAATACAGGTGGACTTACGATAAGTTCTAAAGATTAGGTCAATGATTACTATTAGGCTTAGATTTAGGATCTAGGTTTCGGCAAGGGTTTGAAAGGAAAACAAGAGCTCGTCCTCAAAATTAAGGTTGAGGACGCGTGTATTTCGATCGAGGTGTCGTTTTTGCCCTGCTTGCCCAAATTGGGAATCATATGGCAAAGTTGGCAATTTAACTGCTGCTAATTTATGCATTTTTGCCGCCACGTCGACCGATTGATTATTATACCGCCAGTGATCGATCTCACGAAATATTCGTCAAAATTCTGAAATGCATTCATCATTGGGAAGGATTACTAAGGTGGGTGGTGTGGCCTAATCCCATTTTATTTGGGACTCGCTAGGATGCTTACTATATAATTTACTCCATAATAAATGACTACTTAGAAAGCATGTATGTTTCATATTGACTTTAGATGGCCTAATCAATTTAAATATGAGTTTTGGAAAACTTGCACAAAAATATGCTTACTTGCATTCCTTTGGTAGTAAATCACGCTACCCTTACACTCCGTACCGGAAGAAAGAGTACTTTAGTTTTTGAAGACGTTTTCTAACTTACGAGTAGCTTTGAGTTAGATCGGCCGTTGCGTCACCGTTTAAAAATTTCAATCTACAATATGTAGCGTTTGTCGTTAACAAAATCGCATATTCTTCTATGCCTTCAACAAAATAAAGGGTAGTGTTTATAACAATTTGTGATGAATGAGGAAAACGTATAGTTCATGGAGTGCATTAATTATCGGAAAGATACATTGCTCTGTCAATGGAAATTGTCCATTCTTAAAAAATCCCATAATCGAATGCCTTTGGAACTCGAAATACAGTCCTTCTTGAATAGGAAATGTGAAGAGAAAGTGATCTGCTACCATGTGGATAGACAAAAATACACTTCCGTGCATGGTTTCGACAAAATAGGTCTGAATGTATAAGCATTTCAAGAATCAATGCGAAAAATTTGCCGAGTGAGATGTTTCTGGAGGTCGAAAATACGTGCATTCAAAGTCAACTTTCTGTATGCCTGGAATAATATAGGATTTTGCTGCAAAATACTCAATGCGGAAACCCCATCAAAAAGTACTTCCTCATAAAAAAAAGGCTTTTTAGAGTTTCGGCCATCATTTCATGGGGTTTCCATTAAAATCCCACTCCGGATTGCCTACATTTTGGAATGTGTGTTTCCCATTTCAGTAGTTACCAATGAACATCTACCTTGGTATCTTGCCCTGTCGGAAATATGACTGTTACTCATCATTTTTCCACTGTTAAC
>CACRXP010001467.1:4893-16252 GCA_902702965.1 Spirometra erinaceieuropaei | reverse complement strand
ATAGTCGCACAGGACGGATCAGTTTGATGCAGTGGGCAGTGCAACTGGATGCTATTTTCCAGTGGACATGAAAGCATACGTGAACTTTGTGATTGATATAAGTCGCGAAACGTCACTGCACAGCAGTATGAATCAACATACGCTTCAGACATTAGGCAATCAGTATCCCCTGTGTGCCATTATCCAGAAAAGTACCGCAGAGTATATTTTTTTTCGTTTACAGCTGTTGCTTATATCGCACCGTGTAATTGATCGCACCACAGCTACAAACGACTCGCCATAAGATTGTCCGAGCATCAGTTTGCACTCGAGAGCAACAATAATATACATGTGGTCTTTGGGTCCCTTGCAAAAGATAACCACACCTTCCACCTTACAAGTTACAACTTTTAAATCAAACTACCAAGAGGTGGCTATTATCAGTGGAGGCGTGGCTTACAATGCATATTAGAGTGCGAATTTGTTAACAAGCAAACGTATTCTAGAAATTTTCCTAGTGACCGAATTACAATATTCTATGCCATTTTAAGGCCTGGCCTTCTCTGAGGATATTGACCGCCATCAAAGTACAATGCATTGGTGACATGCTAACAGCTACATAACTGTCTTGAGAATCAGATATTTACTAAGGTATTTTTACAAAAACCGACCGTGCATAAACTCGATTTTCGCCTAAATTAGTGTGTTTTTTATACGAGACTTATCAAGGTTGCCTGCTCTATTTTCGGCCATACTTAGCGACAAAAAATGCAATTATCGTCTTTGCTTAGCACTTGCTTGGGGATCACAAAAGCATAAATTAATCAATTATTGTATGTAATATATTAAACTAGCTGAGTGCGGTTACACATTGGATGGCGACAGAAGCTCCTTTGGTTCCCCCTTTTACGAGAACGACCGCCTTCCAAACGACAAGTGCATCTGGCGGATTCGATTTCCCGTTGGATTCTACGTTTTCCTCATATTCCGCAACTTTCAAGTAGGCACCATTCTATCCTATGCGGTCACTGACTCTGGTTTTCATAAAAATGCTCTCGTTTAAAAATCCAAAGCATCAGCAACAGCAGCGGCAGTCATCCAGTCTAAGGCAGAATTGCACAAATATCTAGTAAATGCCATTTTTTTCAATAGAACATTTAAAAAATTAACTTAATCCACGCACCCAACATGTTCATTCTGATTTTCAAAACTGACCATCGGTTTAGCGGCTATTGAGGGCTGGTTTTCTCAGATTACCTGCGGCATCCTTTAAGATATTATAGGAAATCTGAGCGTGAAACATCCGCACCGAAATAATGAAAGTATTATGCAAATTTCGGCGAATCAAAATATGAGTGCTCGAGCACCATATTTTAACTCCGCTGGAGTAAACATATGAGAGCAATATTATTCGGTTTACCTAAAGACATTGCTTGCCCTTTTGCTTATTACGGAACGCTTTTCTGCACAGAAGCAGTCAAGTTTTCCGAACAAGGAGATCGAAGGAGATATGGCCTGTACTGATTCATGGAATGGCTTGAAGTCAAAAATATCCAACATCTATCGGACATTTTTCAGAGGGCTACCGGCAATGTAGCCCGTAGGTGTTGTTCCAGACTTCCTCTTGCAAGCGGAACGAATTCGGCAAAGAACTGCGTTGCTAACAACCACAATGCTGGATGCCTTGCTTTGGTAAAAAAACTGTGATTTTACAGTTGACACTCAGTTGGCGTGTCGGGAGAATCAAGACTCGGTAAACAGAAATATGTACTGGTTTAAATAACTTACAGCGTATGAAAATCACTCTTGTCGGCCAGTTGCAATTCTTTCAATTATATCACAATGAAGAGCATACAGTATGCTAATATTTCCATCAATTATTAACGACCAACCAGGGTCCGAATACTGGTGTAAATGAGGTTTCAGGATTTTCTTGGATATTTTATTCGGACACAGGTAGCGGAAATTTCGCGTTTCTAGACGACCAGCAAAAATCTTCTGTTCACTCGGCGATGCATTATCGACCAAAGCTGCATGACGTTAAAGGTGCGGGCGACACAATGATAATGTATTTTGAGTCTGCTCCATACATCACTTTCATCCTCGAGCAGCAACCACAGCATGTGGCTATCCAAGTAGTACACTCGCATGAGACAACGCAAGAAGCATTCTCTTCTGACCTCAGTAAATCGAAATTTCGAAGTGGTTATGTCGGCGACAAGTGTGCCCCCATCTAATGCGAACTTATCAGGAGCTAAATAACGACAAAAAGAAGAAGAAGAAATGGATGATGATTTGTTATTACTGCACAAACTAGTCTGAAAAGAATGCAATAAGGAACTTAAAGCTAAAGTGTCCAAAAAATAGCACATACCTCCGCCACTTCAGGCCCTTGTGGCAGACAGTACTTTTACCATAAAAGCCGCTCAGAAAGACGTTTGGGCATCCTGTTGAAGCAAAATAAAGGCGTTTGTTGTCCTATGCCCCGAGACTTACGTTAAAGTGTTGGCGTGATGTGTCATATATAACTGCCGTATGCAATGAACGCGTCAAATTGATGAGTGACTCGACACTGAAGTAGTCTACAGACATAAAGTTATTATCCGCTAACAGATGTTGCATCGTATTGTTTGCCAGCAATTGGTAAAACATGTGTATAAAGAACAGCCTGCGTGATAACCCAATGGCATCGTTTGAAAAGAATATGTGGGAACTGGACAGGATGCACAACATGCTTAACGTTATGGTTTAGGGTTAGGACACGGTAATAGGAACTTCTCCTGGAATTGAACGTAAGGCACCTACAGTAGGTGGGCTTACATAAATTTCAACAAAAATTCCGAAACACGTTTTCGTTTCGATAAGATTATCTAATTTGTGTTGCAAAACTAGTCAGCCTGCAACATTAGTCCATAATATTTCAGTTACGTCAGGATGCCGGCATTCGAACGAATTTTGCTCGTTCGGTAGGATTTGAACATGCTTTTGAAAACCAAAGTGCATCTTTCTTTGCGTATAAAATTGGAAGAAGACGTAATTTTCGACCGATTGAGCAAAAGAATTAATATTTTAATGCAAGTTTTTCATGAAATATAATTGGACTTTCAGAGGCATCGAAAATCAATGAGACATGTTCGTACTGTTTAAGTAGTCATTTTTTGCAGAATAAAAATTTTGCACGAAGCATCCTCCACCAGACCTTATCTTAACTTGATTGGCCAACCAATTAAGTTTTGGCAATCATGACCTAATATAAACGCTTATTTCTGACCATATTTTAAATTTGGCAGATCAATAAGACTAAGGACTGCCTCTACAATTACGTAGAAGTCTTTGACGGTCCTTCGGAATCTTCGCCGTTGCTGCACAAGCTTTGTGGCCTTGATACTCCAAAACGTATTTTCTCGACGAATAACGCAATGACAATTAGTTTGGTCCTCAACGGTTCACTTGCAAGGCAAGGATTCTTAGCCGGATACGCGAAACGTAAGGGCTTGTGAGCCACAGGAAGTATTCATAATGTAAAATTTGCGCTGATTATTCTTTACGAAGAAACAGACGAACAGCGCTAGGAAGTTGCTCTTTTGCGAAGTGTAGGATTTCATCTGCGAACACACGTTCAAATGGTCTGCGGATGTTAGACCCTGGCATGTACAGTCCATTAGGCGATGTACTGTTCGTCGTTTCGAAACAAATGTTGTCTTTGTTAATATTGACAGTCGGACACTAGGTCCCAGAGTTCTGTGACATTTATTATTTAAGAGGACCCAGTTTTCTACCCAAAGGACCTCGTAATCAGGCATTATTTTGGTACGGAAATCAAGCTCATCTCTGTTTGTATTTAGCGCAGGTTGTATGTGAGAAAATACTTTGTCCCTAACTGACATTAAGGAGTACAATTAAATATTGTCGTAGGCATAAGCAAGCATTTTAAGTACTCCTTTATTAAAAATTCCAGTTACCATACTGTTTTTCCCCTCCCCTTAAAAGTTACATAAGGAATATTCCTGTGTTTGAAAAAATGACAATAAGCGGTACTTTGTATGTTTTCGTACAAAATCACATAGGGCATTTATATTAATGAAGGCGTTTTGACTACTTCTTGACACCTAGGGTCATATTGATTAACTTAAGCCAACGATCACCAAGATCGTTGGTTTCTCAAAACCACTATGCTTATTGATATACCGATGCGGAACAGGGTTGGTTATATTTACCCAGAAGGAGATGTGACTGTCAGCTGTTCTCCATAATTTTCTGCTAGACCCATTGGAAATTGTAACCATAGTCCACCGTGGACAATCCCAAATTGACAGAAAGCCGTGACAATTATGTAGTTTGGACATGATAATTAGAAACGATTCAGAAATCTGATCGATATCAAGAGACGTGTATCTCACATATTCCACCACCCTGTTCGTGTATTTAGAGGTTTAAATGCCTGAAATTGGTGGTTCCGTTGCTTTATTTTCATAGAAGCTGATTGCGGGGCGTACCTGAAGGCGGACCAAGGCACATTTACCAGTCCGAAATACCCCAAATGGTGTCCACCAAACCAAAAGTGTGATTGGAAGATTGAAGTCCCTGTTGGATTCTCCATTATCCTTTTACTCCGTGGTGATCTAGTAAGTAACACTGTTATTGCCACGGTACAGTTTATCATGACCAGACTGAAAAAGCTGCCTGCTCAGGCTTCATGAACATCAGTTGGCAGTAAATTGACGAGACTGGTGACCGTTAATCCCCTATCCTTGACCTATGCTCAAAGCCTAACACTTACCCCTAATCCTAGCCACAATCCCCATCCAAAGCCTAACTTACAGCCCCAACCTCTAATCCTCTAACCCTAAGCCATAAGCTAACCCTAATGGTAACACCTGAGAATGGCGTGAACGTGCAAGAACGAAAGAACGATGTTGAATTAAGGCTACCCAAATGGTATAAGTAGGCATTTTATAGAAGTGGAAACTAGATGAAATCAAATACTGACCAGTCAGTATATTTGGAGAAAATGACAGAAGCCCCTAAAACTTCATTTAAATACTATCGGTATGCATGACAAGTAGTTTAGTTCACTTAAGTTGAAAGTCCCTCAAGGTCACTTGCTCGAATTACTCATGCGTCAGTTGACCTATTGTGTCAAATTCCAGATTTTGGATGTCTCGGGGAGAGCTGGGAGAGACAACAGCCAATCCAAACAAAATGATAGTACTCATCGAATGCACATTCATACGAAAACCGGACAAGCATAGCTATTCAGTCCCGTGCAAGAAATTAATTGTTTTACACACTTATTCCGTATCCATCAACAAGGCGATCACCTGTGACACCAAGGCCGAAAAATTACGAGACCAAGTTTGCCAACATTCTAGGAAAGTTTTTTGACCTCAGTATATATGTGAATATTTCGAAAGTTTAAAAATGTCCGACTGAAGCAAGTGCCTAGAAGAAAGAAAAGAAGAAGAACCGAATGCGTTTCATGGTGTAACGTGTTATTCGCAGACATTCGAGCCTTAGTTTCAGCACTTCGTCGACGAGAGGCGGCAACGTATGAGTGAGTTTACACTCAAGCTCTTTAATGCCGAGACTGATACAGAAGATTTATTAATTTGTTCTTGAAAAGTCTGGAAGGATGATTGCAATTCCATTTGTCTGCGAGCAGCTTCCGTGTCTGTATTGTACACTACTCATTGTTGATTGTGAAATTCGTTGATTCGATTTCTATAGTACCGTGAACGTTCGATAGTTTATAATGGACTGATTGACTAGTTAACGTTTCATGGCGACCCATATCTAGTATTGGAAGATGGTAGGTGGCCATTTTAGTGACTAGCATACAATTATGTGCACGGAATCGACAGTTAAATGGGAGGATGGAACATTATGAAAGAGGGTGAATTTACCTGTATTCCACAGCATTTCTTGAAAACTGGGTGCTAAATCGCCTGCGATTCTTACAAACCTAACTGCAAAGTCAAGACGTTGAAGTTGAAGCTGCACACAGACAGGAGGCGATCAAACGGCGACAGGTGATGAGACCCACTACCATGACGAAAAGCATCTGGAGTCGTTACCCAGATCTGGTGCAGTTGCAGACGATACAACTAAGTCGGCAAAACTGGAAGACTGCTCCTTACGTGAACCGCCGAAAACGCGCAACGGTGCAGAAAAATTACGCTAACTCTCAGGTCGGGGCCCATTTGGCTGGATCCGGCCATACATTCAAGTCTCATGATGCCGAAAGTTTCGCGTGATCCGCGAATTGCTCGAGTCATGGTTTACTTGTCCTCAGTCTATCAACAAGTGCAACGACATCCCCGCTCCATATTCCGTGCTGTGGCGTAGATTAGCCGAAGTAATTAACCACTCGTGGATCGCGCAGACCGGTAAGCCAGATGGACGAGCAATCATCACGTCAGCATCCAAGATGTCTAATGAAATTTCAGCAATTAACAACTTGCATGCCGTCAATCAAGCAATTAGCGCACTAGCGGACAACAATCCTCGATGAAGTGGGCGAGTGGTTAATTGTCATTGGTATGCAGTAGCACTGCGACTGCATCTTATAAATGCTGCAACTCCCTGTGCACGAATCAACCAGATCTATCAATGTCTCTGATGATGAGTTCGTACGGGGGCCCGAAACGTCGGGCGAATAAAGCTCTTGTTGCAGTGATCGCTTCTCATTTTTTCCAAAGTCAAGACGATCGGACGCAATGGCAAATAAAGTTAAACAGTCCGCCTGCGTGCGTGTCTCTCACAACATACTTCCCACCGACGCATATCAGATTTTCGTGGACCCTGGCGGCTCCGATCTCACCCAAGCAGGAGGGCCGCAAAGGTAACATCCAGAAGAAGCCAAAGAGCCTGGCCGACAGTCCTCGAGCCGGTCGTCCCGCATGCACACTCAGCATTGGCCACGGGATTCGAAGAAGAAGAAGACAAAGAATCGGGAAGACGGAGACGGGAATCGAAGTCAAAACGGTCAGAAGACTGACATTTAGTGCCTTGTGGTAGGTTGTGAGTGCATTAGATTTAACATAGTGAGTAACGGGTTGATGTTTCGTAGGATCGAATGCCCACAGTCGACCTTATTGCCCCTCTCTCGCCCATGCATCCTACCACTCTCAGCGCCGATCGGTCGGCTGGTGCAGGAATTGGACACAATGACGGACTGGTTGTGAATCATGCGCCTTGGCGTGCCGACACGCCCGCAAGTGTGACATTTTTAGGGATATGAGGTATCTGGGCTGCCCGCTGAGCGCGTGCCGTGCCGGAAATCAGGCTCTCCTTTTGTTCCATCGATTCGAAAACGAGGTCCAAGCAGATGCTGACGCATGGTGCTAAGAGCCACATTTCGGCAGCAGATCAGGAAATGTTGCTTGTAAGTTTAAGTCTGATTGTGCATGGTGAATTCAGTAGAGTTTTAATGAAGCGCTGTGCAGGTTGTTTTTTGTGACTCCTTACAATAGGAATCAAAGCCGATTTGGTGGTAGCACTTAATAGCTACTGTATTTTGTTTATTAGTCCGTTTATTTAATGCATTAATTTAATTTGTCTAATTTATTAAAACGACCATTGCCCATGTCAATGTATCGGCCTGATGATGAGTTACCGAAAAATATGTTTGCCAACTGACGCTTAAATCGTAATAAGGAAATTTTTCCTGAATTTTATATATCTTAGAACGTTGAGGAATCACGCTGTGAGTACGAATACATAGAAGTATACGATGGTCCCTCGAGGTCTTCACCTTTGCTGCAAAAACTATGCGGGTATGATATACCGAAAATTCTGGGGTCGACGAATAACACAATGACCCTGCGTTTCATCAGCGGACTGTGGCAGGAAGAACGGACACTTGAAGGATCGTTTAGGAAAGGTGAGTTTTTCTTGTCAGCATGAATAATGCATGATACAATGCCTGTGCTCTCCAGCTGCAGTGACTTAGATAACGGTTTTCAAATGACACACATCTTATCATACCATTCCTGCATGTGCGTCCCGACATTCACCACGAACCAATTTAATTGTCG
Source organism: Spirometra erinaceieuropaei (assembly GCA_902702965.1). Taxonomy (NCBI): domain Eukaryota; kingdom Metazoa; phylum Platyhelminthes; class Cestoda; order Diphyllobothriidea; family Diphyllobothriidae; genus Spirometra; species Spirometra erinaceieuropaei. The sequence continues at coordinate 8,237 of CACRXP010001467.1, read as the reverse complement.
GGTTTGTTAAGCGCTCAACATGTCTGCGTGGTGTCACCAATATCGCAGATAGGCTAGGCCAAGAGCAAGACCCTGGCTACCACGACCTTCAGGCCTGGTTCCCAATGGAAGGCGAAGGCGGAATCCAGTGAGGAGGATAATATACTCTGTACAGAGTTACTGAAGAGGGGGTTGGAGAGACTAAGCGTCCGAACAAGCAGCGCCGGAACGGCCGCGCCTCAAGTGTGTGTGTGCGTGTGTATGCGTGTTTCAGGGAGTTTGTCAAATATTTTAGTTCAGGACACGCCTTGATCGACCTTGAAACTGATTGGCCAGATGAAAAACCGAGTGGGAAAACACAAGTTAATCCTGGTGCGCATTTGAGAGACCCAGCATTGCATCGGGCGCTCCATACAAATGCATTCCCGAATACTTTCATTCGGTGACCAATATCATGAAAGGCTAGACGACATGCAGACATGCGTTGCCAGTTACGAAGTACTACATAAGTGCGGCACAATCCCAAATTACTTCTATTACACCGGGTCGTCAGCTTTTGAGAGTAGATTCGTCCGGCTGCCGGCAAAACTACACCTGTTAAAAATGACTTACTATGTAATACACACTTTTTCATCAGCTTACCAAGCTCCTGGAATCTCCGACGTTTTTCTAGAATTCATGGCCCAAAATTTTCTCTTGTGCTTATTTTGTATCAAATTGCATATTCTTACGGTTTTAACCGAAAGAAAAGGTTGACTTCGATCTTAAAAAATTCTAATTGTGGGATTTTGAAAGACTCCTAAATGTCTATTCGAACAGCATCGTGCCTGAAAGGAATGCGAAGGCTCAATAACTCTGACAGTAGTTTTATTAGTCTGAGATTTTGAAGCCAAGCAGGACTTATACACCATAGACTGTTGGAGTGCAGCAAGGCGTGAAAATTTATACAGTCTCTGGTGAAGACGTTCGACTTCGCACTTCTTTATTATGACAAAGGTGTCATCAACGTAACGAAACCATAGTTTAGGCTTGAAAGTTTGGAAAACTATCTCTTCTAGTCGTTGCAAAACTAGTTCGGCGAGCAGTCCTGATATTGGTGAGCCCACCGAGGTTCCCTTTACCTGCTGGTAGTACCTATACTCAAATTGACAATAGTTCCTAAGCCAAAGATTTAGCAGTTCTATAACATGCTGCGTTGGGATCTCAATAGGATTGTTCTGTAGGCGTTGGGTTACGCATTCAATCGCCAAATCGTGTTGTATGGAAGAAAACAAGGCAAAGACGTCAAAGGACAGGAAGCATTCATCGGTACTTACTTTGAGGCCTTGTACCCTGCGGAGGAACGCTTGAGAGTTGTTAATGCTGAAGTCCGATCCATGAGTGAGCCGCTTCAGACGACTGTATAACCACTTAGCCATATTGTAAGTGGGTCATCCGATAAGTGGCACTATAAACCTCAGGGGGACATCCACTTTGTGCACTTTCGGGAGGCCATACGCGTGTGCGATGTGGGGATCACGGAAAGTCATCAACTTGCAGTCATCTGCACTGATAAATTTCAAACGAGCGAGCTCATTGACTTTCTTTTTGATGGCTGAGGCTTGCTTTTTAGTCGGGTCTTCAGCAAGATGGGTGTAGGCCTCCATGTCACTAAAGATTTCATTCGCATTGTTAATGTATTCAGTTTTGTCCGTGATGACTGTAGCGCCACCTTTGTCAGCGGGAACAACGACAATGCTGTGATCCGACTTCAATGATCGTAATGCTTGCGCTTTTTCGGCCGGTAGATTTTGTCGGTATTTTTCTTGCCGGAGAATACCGGTGGCGCAGCTTCGCATGTTCGCGCGCATGTCATCCGGAATGTTGGAGGCCAGTAGAATGGACTCAAACCCAGCTAGGAAGTCGATATGTGTGGCATCCGCATGATTAAATCCTGTTCCCTTTGATAGAAGGGTGATTTCCGCAGGTGAGAGACTCCTCTTCGATAGGTTGAAAACTCTCGTGGTTATATTTCCTTGGTTCGTAGGACAAAGAAGTGAATCCATTTTCTCTTGGAGATCAAGTCTCTTCTTCAATCTAGCATGCTTGATGGTGGCGTTTATTCTTTGCTGCACATCCTGGAATACGTGCTCTGGTAGCAATGAAGCGCACTGATTTTTTAGGTCAGTAATTTTTGCTTCGAATTTGTGGAGACGATTGTGAACGTCCGATATTATAGCACTCAGAACACGTCATCCGTACATGCGAGCAAGAAATCTCCCGGTCTCATTCGGCAACGTCGGTTTACAACGAAGAGACTTTGGTAACACACCGTGATCGCGACAGTGGTGAAGGAAAGTCAGTTGTTCGCAAGTCATCGCATGTCTCTGTGTGAACTTCTCCCAACGTCTGGTTAAAATTAGCGTTTGACGCCCGAATATACGTTGTAGCTCAGAGAGGGTATGCATTCCGAGGTGATATCATAATAAATGGAAGCGGTTCTTCGGAAAAGTCGAGTTGTACTCGTGAATTTTCGAGCTGGTGAATCCAACACGTCGTCAGACGTAATGAAAACGAGGGAGAAAGTTATGTTGTCACAGTAGACCAGCTAGTGTGATAGGACAGAACAGACCACTGACATGTGAGCGGGGGGTTGGGGTTGGCTCCCGAGGTCATGGTAGGTCACCGAGTGAGGGGCGCCGAAGGGAGAGGAGGCGGAACAATCACGGCGCACCGTGCTGGAGGGGGAGGGTGGGCGGTGAATCAGTTGGAATGCGGGCGGCTGTATTCACGGTCGTTGATGCGTGATTAGGGCAGGGGACAGTCATTCGTGAACGTGGCGGTTGATACTACCTGCATTGGAGTACCAAGTCTCGAGAAATTCCCTCGCTCACTTTGTGTTAGCCATGGCGACGACCTCAGTGCCATCCCAATTAAATCGGTGGTCGTACTCGAGTGCATGGGCAAAGACGAGGGACAGGGGGTCTCGCCGACGGATAGCTAGTTTGTGTTCTTTGATACGGGTGCCCAGGCATCGACCTGAAAGCCATCATACACGCAAGAGTAATTAGCACACGGGATGCGATAAAATACGGTCGTTTGTTGTTCTTTGGGGATGGGTTCCTTCATTCGAGATAGTGGTGCGCTTAGTGAAGATGCCGGTTTGTGGGTAACGTGAATACCCTAGCGGCTGAACTGTCGGGCGATTATTTCAGAAGTTCCACGCATATATGGCAGGGAGTATAATTTTCGCGTCACAATCTCTCCGTTGTTGGTGGGGCCTTGCGACAGTGTCTGGTGCCTGAGACAGTTGTTTACAAAACTGATCGGATATCCGTTAGAGCGGAATAACCGATACAGGTGAGCAAGCTCTTTGTTCAGGAGAT